>CABHPP010125494.1:0-65271 GCA_902168425.1 Peromyscus attwateri | reverse complement strand
AGAGAGAGAGAGAGAGAGAGAGAGAGAGAGAGAGAGAAGGAAAGCGAGCAAGAGAGCAAGCAAGAAAGCGTAGCTACTAAAAGCTTAAATCCAGCCACGTGTTGTGGCTTGAGTGGAGACAGGGAGGGAGAGAGAGAGAAGCCCTGGCTAAAAGCTTAAATCCAAACATGTGTCCCCGCTTGAGCAGAGTCAAGCCTGGGCTAGGCTTCCTTAAACTCCAACCACGTGCGTTGGCTTTACAGGCAGGGGCCCTGTTGGCAAGGCAGGCCCGAGTTGTTTGTAGCACAGGCTTTTAAGCTAACCGCTTGGGTCCTGAGGTCAAACCGACCTTGGCCCCGGCCAGAGAGCAGGCCGTCCGGAGCCGACCGCTGAGGCGGGAAACCGGACCAGCCGCGGACCTGCTGCAAGTCAAGTGGTTTCTTATGGATTCTTGTCACGTTGGGCGCCAAATGTAGATGTAACCACCACCTTATTAAATAAGAAACACAGAGCCAATGTAAAGGTGAAAGCCCAAGAGGTCAGAGCTAGGAGCCTTACCCACTTTCCGCCAGCTAGACTCTCCCACCAAGAGACCTCTCTGAAAAAGGAGCTACTTCCTGTGCGTTTGACTTATAAAGAGTTCTGGTTCTTCCTTCTCATTGGTTGTAAACCCAACTACGTGACTGCCTGTCTGTACAGACCTCCCAAGTCTTCTATGGTTGGTATTGAGATTAAGGGCGTGTGACTCCAATGCTGGCTGTATCCTTGAACACACAGAGATCTACCTAGTTCTGCTTACCAAGTGCTGGGATTAAAGGCGTGCACCACCACCGCCCTGGCTTTCGCTATGGCTTGCTAATAGCTCTGACCCCTAGGCAACTTTATTTATTAACATACAAATAAAATCACATTTCAGCACAAATAAAATACCACTATAGTTGCCTAGGTACCAATTAAACATTTTAAAGAGAGACCACTAAAGACAAATAATTTTTAACTTGATATTATATATAGAAGTCTGTGCTTTAGAATTTTAGACTATTTAGAATTTAGAATAAAACTGCATTTTGGAATACCTCAAATACCTATAGCCAATACCTATGGCTATAAAGGAAGAATAACTAGAATTATTCTAATTATTGAATAAAGATATTTGACAATTCACAATTAAACCCTCTGGAATAGATAATAAGTGGGAATTGACACTTGGAAGGTATGTTGTTAACCTCCAGAGTTCCATGTGGAATGCTTCCAAGACTTCACTTGGCATGTCCTGGGCATCCTACACTGTAAGGCTCTTTATATCATTAACAAAATAATAAAACAGTCTTTTTGCTGAACTTTGAGGGAATTCGTTTTCATGAACTGCTTATCCTCTCATTCTTTAGCCTAAGTCTGAGCTAGACCTGACCTGAGTGTATACCTCTTAGCATTTCATTTCAGGCAGATAAATTCCATGAGATTCAAAGTAGATGAATTCTTAGTATAGTCTAAACTGAAAGAATTGAAGACTACAGATTTGAATATATTCACTTAATTTATAACTTCAGCTTTCATACTTTTAATTTTAATTTAACTTTACTACTCTCAAATAAGATAGTGATTTATTATTGAATATAATTTTTAAGTCATGTATAATCTCCTTGTCCAGTGGCATTAAGCTTTCATGTTTACTTGGGTTTGCTGGTTGCTGAGTTAATGTGTTAACTTCTTTGAATACTTTCCCAAAGATGGGCTGATTTTAGATATGGGTTCTGATTGCTTTAGCTAATTGATTATTATCGATCTACTGTCACATAAAACTGTTGTTTTCCATCAAGTACACTGGTATCTCCAAGTATGCAGAGCAATTGCCATCATCTTTGCCCACTTTACTTCTGATCTTGTACAGATAGGAACACAGGCTACATTCAATCAATAGGATGTATGTTTCCTTGCATTTGGTAGTGTATTTATTTGCAAAGATTGACGGTGTATTTATTTGCAAAGAACAAACATCTCTCACTAGGTTAAGGGAAGGGCAATTTATTCTACAAACACCAACAGTCTATAAACTAGATGTGAATAGATACCAATGTAGGCCTTGGGCAGGTAATTTGATTAATCTTTCTGTTCCCATCTTGTTTTGTTCTGGACACATTTCTATATTATTCAACATTTTCAAAAATTCTGATTCTTCAGATTTCCAGCTGTGCCTGCTAGGGCCTTTCCAGTCTTCATTCTTGCTCCTGGAATCCTAAATGACTTTTGTCTTCTCGTTTAATAAATATTTTCAAGTTGATGATTCTTGAACAGAAAATGGCTGGGTTTGTTTCTCCTCATATCCAGCCACTGGTTTTAAGTCATATAATAAATGTTGACTTTAAATTTTCTTGTACTTGGTCCAAATATATATTTTTTCCTGTTAGTTTATGATTAAGAGGAAAGGATATTTTGCTACAGATTTTAATCACTGGGCATTCAGTACTACCTAAAGATTCTCAGTTTTAAAGAAGAAGTAGAAGAGAAGAGCCCCAGTGTGTAACACAAATCTTAAAAGGTCTTATAATAAAAAAAACCCAGAGCCAGATATTGGGGTGAAACCTCAAAGATCAGAGAAGTAGAACAGCTTACCTCTTTGAAATCATCAACCTCAGGAGAGAGAGTTCCTGTTTCCTCATGCCTTAAATACCTTGGTAGCTGGAAAATTTCTCTGGTCCCACCAAGCCCTGCAGTCCCATGGTCTGCTTATAAAATAATCACTCAGGAGCTTATATTAATTATAACTGCTTGGCCATTAGCTCAGGCTTATTATTGACTAGCTCTTACACTTAAGTTAACCCATAATTCTTATCTATATTTAGCCACATACCTTGGTACCTTTTCTTAGTGCTGCCTTGTCATCTTGCCTCCTCTGTGTCTGGCTGGCAACTCATGACTCAGTCTTCCTCTTCCTAGAATTCTCATCTGCTTGCCCGCCTATACTTCCTACCTGGCTATTGGCCAATCAGCATTTTATTTACCAACTAATCAGAGCAAAACATATTCATAGCATACAGAGCAACATCCTACAGCATACCTTTCTGTGTCCTGCCATATTACTTCCTGGGATTAAAGGCATGTGTTACCACTGCCTGGTTCTGTTTCACTCATTTAGCCCAGTTTGGCCTTGAACTCACAGAGATCCAGACAGATCTCTGCCTCCTGAGTGACAGGATTAAAGGTGTGTGCCACCACTGCCTGACATCTATGTCTAATTTAGTGGCTGGCTCTGTCCTTTGCTCTCCAGGTAAGCTTTATTGGGGTACACAATATACCATCACATCAGTCTTTCAAATATATATTTTCATTGGGATTTGGCATACTAAAGGTTAGAGTTGTTTCTACCACTGGAGTAAGAGGTTCTGACTTACAGGTCAACCTTGGGGGAAATTGAAGCAGATGGTCTCTGCACTTTATGTTGTTAGGGATGCTGATGAGCATCTGCATCCCAATGTCTAAACTTCTTTGTTCCGACAAGTGATGTGTGAGGATTTATGGAAGGAATTTTTTTTTGAACAACTCCTTCTCAACATTTTCTGCAAGTATCTCCCTCTTTTAATTCTGATGCCTATAGAGATTAGAGTCTTAGTTCAAATTACCAAAATCCTGCTAAGAAATGGCTGTCCCTGAAGGAGTACCACCCTTACCTTTGTTAAACAATTGTGTTCTCTTGTGAAGGGAACTAGTTCAAGATTTTTCTCAATTGCTTGTGCATTCATTAACATTTAAAAACAAAAAGAAACAAAACAAAACAAAATAAAAGCCAAACAGATTCTGAGAGTCAAATAACAAGCTGAAATGAATCAATGTGATGTCTACAATTCACAAACTCCAGATCATGACCAACTAGCAAGGCTTGGGGAATATGAGAGTCAGAGCATATCTGGGAATATCTCTTTCATTACTAATAATTATTACTATATTTTAATTTAAAATTTGAATTTATGAGACTCTGTTGAGGAAAATATAATTAGCTCTCCATCCTCACTAGTCATCTGTGATGATAGGGTCACTTACCTGGCTCACTGGGGTGGAAGAGGTAACAGCTACAAACTAAATTCTAAACCCTTTCAGAGAGGGTTCAAATATGTCAGTGATCTGGTCTTACCCTCTGTTTATATTTTTCATCTTCAGATCTTTATTTCGGTCACATTGTACTATTTGATAGTAACTAATCATACCACTTACCACCATACTTAGTTTTTGCCACTGCGTAGAAGGCATATCCATAATTGTTCCATCAACACTTCATTAAAAAAATGTTTTCTATCAATGAGTTTAGCTCCCAACAGGCCACTGTTCTTTGTGTTGCTAACTGATTCTTAGATGTTATATCCATACTGTCAAATAATGCCTTTGTAACCCACCAAGCCCAGTTTCATTATTATTTGTCAATTTCTCACTCTGAGAGCTTCATTCTCTGCCTACACACACTTTCTACCACATCTCCAATATCCAAGACAGTTTACAGTGTTTTTTTGATGTTGGCTTGTTGATTATTCAGTGTGTACTTATTAAAACAGTAGAAATATTATTCATAGGTCTACCATGTGATACACATTTACTTTTTGAATAACATTGTTTTCCTGGTTTATTTTCATGTCCTTTTATCTTCTGTATGCTCATTTCCCCACTAGATTCTGTATCATCAGTATAAATGTCCCCAGTATGTTTAAAGCATCCTAAGTAATACAACCAAATCACATTTTCTTAAATATAGTCTTCCTTCCTCCTAGCATAATTTTGAAAATATTTTCCTCAGAAATTTGACAGTGTTAACACATGTTATCTTAACTTTTTTTAAAAACCATTTTTACCATACATCTAGGGTCATTCCAGTTCTACGCTCCAGAATGCTCAGTCTCCCTCTTTCTCACCCTTACTGGCTCCCATCTTTGTCTCTCTGATCTTCATTTTCCTCCGTTTTATATTTTAGAACCTTCTCTTTGTTCAATTTTCTGTTTTTCAGGTTCTTTGATGTCTACTTCTCCTTGTTAGCTTCCCCATTCAGTTAATTTGGAAAGTGATAGACACTTTGAACTGGAAGCTTCTGGACTTGAGTTTCAATGACTTCTTTTTACTTGTTATTTTGGTAATTTGATCCCCCTGGGTATCATTGTGGTACCTATCTAAAAGCCCGATTTTCAGTTTTAGAAGGTGTGGTATAATAAATAAATAAAATAAATCTGATATTTTCTTGTTATTATTTTACCTGAAACATTTGTTCTCATCTTTGTCATTGCTGTTCTACTTTCTGATGTAATTCTCCATAACACTCTTTCAAAGGAAAGGCCCTGGGATGGGTGCCTATGACTTGGGGCATACATGTGTGTTTGTCTAAGATTCTAAATGCTTAAATTACAAGCATTTTATAAGCAGATGCCTCTATAATTCTCTAAATATTTAACTCAGTAATCATAATTCAATTTCAAATTCAGCAATAGTTTGTTAATTGGCACTCCTTCATATTACACTATGGAAATGGCCAAATTTTTATGGGTTTTATATTAGAAACAAAATTAAGACATAAACTTCTACAGTAATTCTAGAGCTGTTGAAATTTGTGGTTGTATTGTTTATTAGTTCCCATGATTTATTTACTAAATAAATAATTAAAAAATGTGTCTCTTTGGCACAATATTTTCCACAAACCCATTCTATATAGAACCAATTGAATATATGATTGATTACATGAGCAAGGACATAAACTAGTCTTGTGTTTTTCCTTCAGATGTCCTCTCCAACTCCAGCTACTCAGGTCATGTGATCATAACATGTCAATCATAACTGTTGCTCCTCATCACATCAAGATGCTTGTCTCTTCAAGAAACTGCAAGGTTATAATTGCAGTTGTCAGGTAGTGTGTTTGCAATTTTTTCGTTTTCTAAACACCTTTACACCTCCCCAACACAACAGTGACTGATAACATCTCTTACTATCACCTGATTCTGTGGTAGAACTTGGAGAAGGAACTTTTAGAGGCATTCACATCACATTACATTGCTTAGTTGGGACTGTCTCACTCCTGTACTGTTTGGAAGGCTGATACAAGTGTCTTTCTCTTCCTGAATTTTGTGCTTTAGTGGATGGCTGTCTCTCATACTCATCCTGAAAATGTCTTTTTGTTGTATCTTCTGAAAGACTCTGGGTGTTTTGACCTCTTCATTTAAATTGACATTTATTTTTAAAAATATTGTTTTCTGAGTGATTATATATCTTCCACATTGTTCCTCCTCCAGTCTCAAGACCCTTCTCTATATTCCCCATTATCAATCAATGTTATTGTTTTTGAAAGGTACAACTTGCAGTGTTTACTCTCAGCTTTGTCTTTTTTATTTTTTTCTTTCTAGAGGCTACTACTACTTTTAGAAGAAAAATCCTCTAAACCATGTCTGGACCACATCACAAGCTAGCTTTTGGGGATCATCCTCATGCCTGTTCATGCTAACTCATATCCTAGTTAATGGTTATATGTTTTTATAGGTTCTAATGCAAAGTGAAAACAGAGAATTGTGAAAATATCTAGTGTCAAGAGGATAATGAAAGAACACTGAACCAAGTCTGGGATTCTTCTGGCTCATTTGACTGCTCAGCCTCCATGACTGTGAAAGAGAATTCTTTCTCCTGCTCTAGAGATGACACAGGTGAAGCATAGTCTCCTATTATTCATTACCAAGCCCCAATCATGTCCTGTTATTGTTTTTATTGGTTGGGAGTTTCTTTAAGCTTTTAATATTTGGGACTATGATCTTTTGCCCTGGCTGTCCTAGAACTGGCTGGCCTTGAACTTAGAAATCCACCTGCTTCTGCCTCCAGATTGCTGGGATTAAAGGTATGCATCACCATGCACTGCATGACTATGATCCCTTTTGAGTTAGTTTTAAAAGATAGGCTGTATAGATCAAAAAATCTTAATTGCTTTAAAATTATATTAAGAAATATCTGATTGACCGTATATAAGTAGCTCTGATTTTTGGCTGCTTATTCTATTATATTGATGTATTTGTTGATGACAATACCTATTTGGATAATTATTATTGCTTTGTAACAGATCTTGAACAGAGATATTGTAGCTTCTTCTATATCACTATTTTTTAAAAGTTATTTGAGTAGAAACATTTTATCTACATTCTTTCAGTTCTATCAGTTTTAGAATCTTGTTGGAAAGTAGTTTTCCTTCTTAGTTTACTGGAAAAGTTTGTGAAATTTCTTTCTGAAGAGTTTGGTAGAACTGACAAGTAAAGCCTGACATTTTCTTTGAAGTAGATTCTGGCAAGAATACTTAACTACAGATTCCATCCTTTTAATACTGTGGTAACCATTTATTTTCTAGAATGAGATTTGTTGCTTTAGTTTCTTTCCAGAAATTTGTCATTCTCAATTAACTCATCAAATTTAAAGTAGTTTATATGTTTACCCTCATTATTGTTGAGCATGTCATTCTTTTGTATAGATACAGGTTTTGTTTAGTTATCATTTTTCTTAAAGATGTATCTTTTAACACTGTAAAATTCAGGTTCTTTGGGAGTAAATTTACTTAGATATGTCTGTAAAATTCTTTATTTTAGATGAATTGTTGATGAAAAATATCATCCTACCTCAATTTGTTAAATGTCTCATTTTATTTTTTCTGGTGCCCTTTAAGAATTTTCTTTTACCAACAGTTTTTATAAATTTTTTCTTATTACTGTGCTTTGAGTAATAAGTTCCCCATAGCCTTGTAATTTAGGTTTGGATTACCAGCTGTTGCACTTGGTGAATTTTGGATTATGAGGATTCTGACCTAACCAACTGATAAATTCTTTGATGGATTCCTAGCAATGCTCTTGAGCATGGGTTTTGTTTGGCAAAAGAGATCACTGGCAATACACCTTGAAAAAATATAATTTGTCCTCAGCTCTATCTTTTCTCTATGCTTTCTGCCATGAAGTGAACAGCGATGTTCCATCATGCCATCTCTACCATAATTTACTCATCATGGGGCCACAAAAGCAAACAGAATCCTCAGACACAGTTAGACACAATAATCTCCCTTTTCTTAGACTCTTTTTCTTTATATATCTTGAACTTGGTTTTATTGTTCTTTGTTGATTTATATATTTACATTTTATTCAAATGTGAAAGTTCCACTTTACTTATATATTTTAAATAATTCTATGTCTCTCCTTGATACCTGATTCATCCAACTGATGTAATCCTTTGTCTTATTGTAATGAAATTTTAGATTATTTGACCAACATTTCACCAATCTTTATTAGGCTGCATGAAAATGTCTCATAAATCATTAATTTTCCTTTTTCTTTCTCTTTGTATTTCATTTTGAATATATTCTATTGTATTGTCTTGAAGTCTACGAATCATTTCTTTTGCAATGTCCAATCTGCCATAAATTTCAACCAGTCTCTTATGTTCTAGATATTGTACTTTTATCTCCAGAAGTTCGATTTCCAATTTCTAAAAAGAAGTTTGCAGCCTGTACATATGTAACATGCTTAGCCATCTTCTTGTTTCTCAAACATAAAATGTTTAAACCCTCTTTCCTATTAATTCTGCCAGACAGTTCTTTCTTTAGCCTTAGACACTTTTCCTGGAAGTTATGTTTTTGTTTTTAAACAAGTATATTGTATAAACCTCATGTCTGTTTCTGAAATGATCCTCCTGTGGAACTTGCTCCTAACCAGAATTCAGTTCTCTTACTAGTTGTTTTGACTGTTTCAGAATTTGTTATGCTAGCAGTTTTCTTAGTTCTACCTCAGTTCTCCACCCCAGATAGATTAAGACTAACTATGCTTGGAATTGGGTAACTTATCGGAGAGCTCATGCCTGGAGAAGACTGATTCTTCCTCTCAGTAGATATGAATTGACTTTAGCTCTTCATCTGTGGGTGGGGTTTTGTGAGATTCCTCGACTCTTGGCAAGTCATCTGTGCTGTCATTTTAGAGATTTGGCGTTGCATTTCTTTGATAGCTAAAGATTTTGAGCTGATTTTTATGTATTGTCAGAAAATTGTCTTTGGAAAACTATCTGATCAGATAATTTGCTCCCTTTTGACTGGACTACTTTTTCTTTACATGTTAAATGTTTGCTCAATAGCTTCTGATTATTACTGTTCTGCCAGATAAATAGGTGACAAGATCATCTCCCCTTTCTGTAGGTCACATTTTCATTCCATTAATTGCTTTCTTTGCCATACAAAGATTTTCTGACTTGATACAGTCCCATTTGTCTATTCTTACTATTACTTTTAGAACTACTGGCATTCTATTGATATAGTCATCCACTATGTGTGCTGGTTAGTTTTATGCCAACTTGACATAAGCTAGGCTCATCAGAGAGGAGGAAACCTCAACTGAGAAAATGTCTCCTCCATAAGATGGGGCTGTAGACAAGCCTTTGGGTCATTTTCTTTATTAGTCATTCATAGGGTAGGGCCCAGCCTGCTTGAGTTGCTGTTCTGACTTCCTCCAATTGATGAACAGTCATGTGGAAGTATACTTCCAAATGAACCATTTCCTCCGCAAGTTATTCATGGTGTTTCATCACAGCAATGGTAACTCTAACTAAGAAAATGTGCTTATGTATTAGAACACTTGATTTGTGATTCTTTGGTAATTTTTAAGGTCTAGTTATTACATGAGGATATTTCACTCCATTTTGAATTCATTTTTAGATGTTGGTTCTCAATTTTGTACAAGTAAATAATCAGTTTTTATGCTGCCACTTTTTAAAGACATCCAGTATATTTTTTGTTTACACTTGTTGAGAATCAGATGGTTAGAGACATGTTGGTTAATTTGAAGACACATTGGTTACATATATATTTAAGTTGTTGTACTGGTATCGTGTTGTTTTTGTCACTATGACAATGTAGTATAATTTGAAATCAAGTGTTGTGATATCTCCAACATTACTCATTCTGCCTAGGATGGCCCTAGTTATTCAGAGAGCTTTGTGGTTCCATACAAATTTTAGGACTACTATTTCTTGTTCTGTGAGAAACATCATTGAAATTTTTATGGATGTAGCATTGACTCTGTAGATGGCTTTCAGTTATATGGCCTTTTTCTTTTTCTTTTCTTTCTTTTTTTTTTTTTTTGTCTTTTTGAGATAGGGTTTCTTTGTGTAATTCTGGCTGTTCTGGAACTCACTCTGTGTACCAGGCTGGCCTTGAACTCACAAGATCCACCTACCTCTGCCTCCCTAGTGCTGGGATTAAAAGCATGTGCCACCACCACCCAGCCAGTTTTATGGCTATTTAAAAACTATTAATTGTGAATAAACATGAACTTTCGAGGTCTTTCTGATCTTTCATTGTTTTCTTTAGATTATTTTGTTCATGCTTCATAGTTTCATTATAGAAGACTTTCACTTTCTTAGTTAAGGATAACACCTTTTGAAACTATCATTTTATTTCTCCCCTAACTTATGAAGTCAAATTCCTTATTGTAATATTTCTGCAAGGTGTCCCCTTGAGTGCTCCCCATTCTGGTTTTCAATCTTCACAGTTTATCAAACTCATTATCAAGTTTAGGAAACATCCTTTTTTACTAACTCAGTAATTTCTTTATGAATTAATATTTAATATTGTTGTTTATTAATCTCATTGGAGAAACAAACAAAATACATAAGATTATGCTTGTCAAGAAATGTATACCATGCTTCTCATGTTGCATGGATGTTCTTTTTCAGGCTGTACTCCCAGTATATCTTCACTCCCCATTTTTGAGTGTTGGAGCCTTAAACTGGAGATTATTGCTGCTTCCTCAGTCCCTAACTCAATGGTATCATTTGTTATCATAACTAAAATTTTGAGTACCTAAAGCCTGGTGTATTCACCTCAGCTCTTGTACTATCTCTTTTTAACACATGTAGAATATTTCATAATATTAAACAATGGGACTAAAGAAGTAATAAAACACTGCTTTCTTTTCTTTTATATAATATTACAAATATATATTTAATGTTTTATATGAATAAAGAAGGCTGAACTAAAAATTCTCCCAGTAAGATGGTACCTATCACTTATTTTCCACCTTTCTTTCATTTATTTACTATTTACTATTTATTTATATGTTTATTTATTTATTTGTTTGCTTATTACTGAGACATGGTTTCACTATGTTATCTTCTTTGACCTGGAATTTAGAGGTCCTCTACCTGTCTCCTGATTAATGGGACTAAAGGCATGTTCCACCATGCTTAGTTTAACTCTTTGCTTTTAAATGACTAAAGCAATGATTGAAATTGGTTCAAGCTGCCTTGGGGCTCTTCTGATTCTATGGTTTTAAACAAAAACAAGCTGTTTTAGTTTTATAAGGTTCTGATAAAATGTAACCTTTGTCTCTCTGCTTCATATTTCTTTTCTGGTTTATGTAAAACTTTATCTGAAAAATTCATCTTTATTATTAGCTAACATTCCAAATTTCTCTCTTCCTCTATGATTTCTTCCTGCATTTAAATTTGCTATACTGTTAGGAAAGTGACAGTATAAATCATTTATGAAATAAATCTACTGCCAATTATGACTTACACATTAGATTTTAAAGTAGATTTCCTAGGTTTGATTGTTGACAGCAAATGTAAAACCTTGGCAACATAAACTTACTTTTTCTCTTAGCTTTGCCAGCAATAATGGCTTCATTTTTCAGGCCACTTTTTATTACTGGTAAAAATTATTAAACCAAGCTAAACCCAAGCAAAATGAACACTAGGGGACAGTATTAATTGTGTGGTGACATTTAATTTGTGCTGAAATGTGATATTTTATTTGTGTGTTAATAAAGTTTGCCTGGAGATCAGGGGTCATAGCCATAAACAGAAATCAAGTGGTAGTAGCACACACCCTTAATCTGATCACATGGCAGGCAGAGTCTCTGTATGGTCAAGAACACAGCCAAGTGGTGACACACAAAGTACTAATACCTTTAACTTGGGTTCCCCAGGCTCCAAAGCTGTAAGAAATTTACCCTGCTATAAGATATCTGATGTTTGGTATTTTGTGATAGTAACATAAATATACTAAGACTCCCATACTCCATGTGTCCATCAAATCAGCTAGAGTTTCAATAAAAATCTACACACTCCTGACAATACCCATGTATTTATCTGTCACAGAGGCACATGGTATAGTATGCCTTCCATTCCTTAATTTGGGTGTCATCACAATAAAAATCCCAGGATTTCACAGTCACCTCTCCTGATGACTATAATTTTTATATGTCTTTGTATATTTCTTTTCTAACATCCTGACACTATGTTTCATATTTACTGATCTTCTGAATCCTTCCCCACTTTTTTCTTTTTACTGTATTTTCTCAATCTTGGGAGCAGTCAGAAAATTTCTCACACACTTACCTCTTTGCTATCTTACTGTAAATTAAAGCCTTCTATCCTCTGAGGATTTTCTCATCACTAGTTCCCTCTGATTAGCTGATGTATTTTCTTTCTTATTCCTCACTAAGAATTGGAGACAGGATTACTTAATGTCCAATGAAGAATTAGACAATTGTTCTTCCAATTGTTCTTCTCTTTTCCATACAATATCCCTGCTCTGGCTTACATGCCCTTCATTACACAACACCATTCACAAACTCTCCTGCTTGAGTTGTCTTGAGTTCACATAACTCTACAATTCTGGCTGCATGTTCCTTCTAATTCCAATCTTTATAAACAATGAGAAAACTATGAAAAACTATGAAAATCTTTAATAATTGAAATACTCAATATGGCCATATTTTCATTGGTCCAAGGCTTTAGAAGTTTTATCTCTTTAGAAAATCAAAGAAAACACTAAATAACATCTCACAGATTTTTATTTTGTCACACAAGAGTATAATTTGTTAGACAGACAAAGAAGTGTTAATATATCAAAAATATCATAAGTCAGAGAAAAAGAAATATGATTTAGTAAAGGAGGAAAATGAAAAATTAAAAACATGTATTATTTAATTGACAATGACAGTGATGATTAGTTTTAATTGTCAGCCTGACAAAATATATAATCACCTTGAAAAGAGTCATAGTGAGGGATTTTCTAGATCACATTGGCCTGTTCACATATCTGTGGGGAATTGTCTTGACTGACTTAATTGAGGTAAGAAGATCTACCCACATTAGGGTACACTATTCCCAGGCTTTGCATCCCAGGTTATATGAAAGTTCAGAAAGTAAGCTGAAGTCAGCATGCATACATGCATTTCCTTCCCTACTCTTGACTATCAATCTAACTAGCTGTTTTCAAGTTCCTGTCTTGACTTCCCCACAGTGATAGGCTTTAATGTTGAATTGTGTGGTTAGTATATTCTTTTTTCTCTAATCTGTTTTTATGAAGGTATTTCATTGCAGTAACAGAAGTTAACCCAGGACAACAACTAACAGTCAATTAAAGATTGTAGCAATGATTCTCATCTGTGGGAAAATGTTCACAGAGGAAAATTTGGCAATATATGGAGACATTTTTTGATGGTCAAAATCAGGAATGGAAAAATAAGGGCTTCTATTAACATCCAGCAAATGAGAGCAGCAACACACAGAATAGTACACCACAAAAAGAATTTTTCAACCCCAAATGAGTCTAGTGCTAGGAGTGCTAGGTGAGTAACCCTAGCACATGCTCTTTGCTGTCAGATATTTAGTTGGGGAAATGCACTGATTTAAACTTCTTCAGAGCCCCAGTACATTTTATAGAAGAGAAATCAGTAAAACTTAAAAAAAACTAAAGTAAAATCTCTTGAGAATTAAAGTGTCTTTGAAATATAAAACAGTGAACTTCACACTTGGAGCCTCCAGGATTTTAAAATTCTGTCCTTCATGAGAATGGAAGTTTAACTAAGTGTTTAACTTTAAGATAAAATGAAGCAGAGTTCATGACTTTTGGCTTCCATTTTTATTTATGGCCTAAGGAGCTTTTTTCTTAGAGTCCTTTCTCCTGAGCTTCCGTTTGGAAGGGGAAAACATTTTAAAATTGAGAGTGATGCTGCCAGTATGTGCTCTCCTGTTTGCAACTGTTTGAGTTATTTCATCCTTGAGAGGGGAAGGCAACTTTTAGTGATGGCTCTAACCAAAGATATTTCCCTGTAGTGTGATTGGTTTGATCTCTTGACACTGATTTATTCACTCATTCCCATTCAATCAGCATCCATTTATCCCCATTTTTAAAAGGTGTTTATTGAATTCCTAGTATATACTAAACAATGTATTAGCACTGGGGAGTCAAAGATATACAAGAAAAAGAAAGTCCCAGTCTTCAGTTTGTTTTATCTATGGTAGAAGAGAAAACTCAGATACAATGAGAAAGGAATACACTATTGTGTATAAACTAACTCAATAAATTAAGATAATTATTTATCATAAATAATACAATTTGTTGTGACTATGCACAGAGAACAAAAGCTAAAACTGTGTAGTGTGGACAAGTAATTTCAGGAAATTTATGAGATCAAATGACACCTGAGGGCAGGAAACGGCTCGGGGAATAAGAGCACTAGCTCTTGCAGAGAACCTGGCTTGGTTCTCAGCATCCAGTTGTGGGCCATTCATCTGTAACTTCAGTTCCAAGAGATTCAATACTTTCTTCAGATCTCCACTGCCACCAGGTACACACATGGTACACATACATACATGCAGGCTAAACACTCATGCATGTAAAATAAATAAATAAGTCTTTAAAGTAAAATTTTAAAATGATGCCTGAGTTGAAACTTGAGCAAACAAAGGATAAAATCATCATTTGTGGGGAGTCTACCACGTGCCAGACTCTGTACAAGGCATACCACAGTCTTATTTAATCCTCATGGTAACATGGGATGACACATTTATTGTTCACATGCTATACATGAACAGAAAGAAATTAAGAGAAAGTGGTCAAGGGTACTACAAAATAAGTAGTAGACCTGTATCTGAGGGTGTATGTTGTTAACCATACTCATGTTCTTCCCATTCAGCCACAAGGAAAAGCCATATTTGGATATTGAATATGCATCATACTTAGATTTTACAAGGTATTCTGTCCTTTCTCATTTGTCCAATCCTCTGAAACTCCTCAAAC
The DNA here is from genome assembly GCA_902168425.1 of Peromyscus attwateri. Taxonomy (NCBI): domain Eukaryota; kingdom Metazoa; phylum Chordata; class Mammalia; order Rodentia; family Cricetidae; genus Peromyscus; species Peromyscus attwateri. The sequence goes on along the minus strand of CABHPP010125494.1, from coordinate 50,225 downwards.
ACCTGATTTCCTTCTTGCTATCTACATTTGACCTGACCTGCCACGAACCTATCAATAGGTAAGACTGACTCAGTGAGTCTCTCCATCAAAAACATGAACAAAACAGCTGTACTCAAAGGAGAGTGTGCCTGTGGTGATGGCTCTATGCTCTGCTAAATTCACTCCATGCTGGGCTGAGGTAGACTAGAAAGTGAGTCACTATGCCCCATGACAAGAAGTCATGAGTAAGTAGAACATGAGTCAGAGGAAGAAGAAAAGGGCACAGAAAGAACTTGAGGGAGAACGCAAGCTTCATAATGAACCTGGCTGGATTCATATCTGACAGTATCTCCCCACCACTGTCACACATACAAACTTCTAACTGCCCCTGATATTTGATTGCATTACTTCTAATGAAAAGGGATTGGAACTGAAATGGCTGCAGAAAAGATAAAGCACTAGGAGACTATAAGAGACCAATAGTTTGGAATCATTGGAGTAGAATGGGCAATGAGGATATACTAATGAACTTGACAAGGGAGGAGGGAGAGGAAGAACATAAAAAAAACATCCTTACATAAAGGCCAAGATTTTATTTTGGGAAATTTAGGAGATTTAAAGTATTATCAAGAATCTTTTTAGAATTCAAGATTTGGTTTATTTATCTTTAAGTCACTTGGACAAAAGATTTGCACAAAGCTTATGTTTCTTAAGTATTTCTTATATCAATGAAAATATTTATGACAGAAAAAGTGATCATAAATTCAATAGTATATTACAGTTATGACAGTTCAAATTATTACTGATGAAAAAACTAATTATGAAGAACTTTAGAGATGAGCAGAATATTAAAAGTCACTTGGAGAGTAAGTCAACAGTGAAGAGAGGTGACAACACCATCAATGACATGAAAGTATGAGATAGCATGGCACATGGAGGGAAGATATAAAAGAAGAGAGGAGTGTTGTCAAAGGGTAAGGCATGAGAGATCAGAATGGAAAGGCATATTAGCTAGTTCTGGTGGCACAGTCTGTTAGGATTTGCTGAAGGAGGCAGAAGCAGGAGGATCTGGAGTTCAAGGTCAACCTGGGATACACATTTTGGGAGCTGGAGTGATAATTCTGTTCACATGATCTGGGTCCAATTCCCAGTACCAACATGGCAGCTCACAACTGTCTGTAACTCCAGTCCCAAGATATCTGATAGCCTCTTCAGATACCAGGCATGCAGGTGGTACACAACAAACAAACAAACAAGCAAACAAATAAATAAATGGCACTAAACATTTTAACAAGTATGTACTATTGTGGTGATACATTGTATACCCTAATAAACTTATCTGGGAATCATGGGACAGAGCCAGCCACTAGATTAGACATAGAGGCCAGACAGTGGTAACAAACACTCTCAATCCTATTACTTGGGAGGCAGAGATCCATTTGGATCTCTGTGAGTTCAAGGCCACACTGGATACCACCAGGCAGTGGTGGCACACACCTTTAATTCCAGTACTGGGAAGCACACATGCCTTTAATCCCAGGAAGTGATGTCAGGGCAGAGAAAGTTATATAAGGTGTGAGGAAACAGGAACTCAAGCTCTTGAGGCTAAGGATTTCGTAGAGGTAAGAACGTGGCTGGCTTGTTCTGTTTCTCTGATCTTTCAGCTTTCACCTCAATATCTGGCTCTGAGTTGTTTTTTTTTTTAATTAATAAGACCTTTTAAGATTTGTGTTACACACTATAGTTTATAAAAACCACTGGAGCATTTTCTACAGACAAATGAATACATTTACTCCTCACAACAAATATTTATTAGGAAACAATTTTTTTTTTGGTACAGAGTACATTGGTGAAGAAAATAATAAAAAACAAACAAAACAAAACAAAACAAAACCCAACCCTGATGAACTGGCATTTCTTGTGAGTAAACTGACAGTAATAGCATACCAGTCAATGTATACAAAGTATTTGAGGTGATATGTGCTACAGAAAAGGAAAACAATTTCCTTGTAGCTTCTGGTTTTCACTCTTTCACAATGACCCCAGAGCCTTGGAGGAGGAAGTATAGTATATGTTCCATTTAATGGTGAAGATCCAGCAGGCTCTTACTCTCTGCACCTTGAAGGCCCCAACTCTTAAATGTTCTACTACTTTTTAATAGTTCTGTAAGTTAGCAACCAAGGTTTTAGCATATGAGTCATTTGGAAACATCCAAGAGCCAAGCCATAACAACATGCATTGTCATAACCTGGTCTTTATTTTTACCCATATCTCCATCAGAACCCCCTTACTAGTTTCTGTCTGGCAGGATAATTACCCTAGCCTATTAACCAATATTTAATATATTGCTTCTAACATTCATTCTATGTATTATATCTGAGAGAAATGTCAGTTAACCAGCTACAGTTGGGAAAGAACTTCTCTTTCTGTCTTTATTTCTTCCCAATATTCTTTGAATCTTGCTATGCAGAGGTCTTGTATGGAATTTATTTCTTCAGATACATTGGATGATTCTTAAATTATTTTTGCAAATTGTATCATTAAAATTTTTTTGTTTTATTTTTTGGTAAGTAGACAAATATTTGATTTTTGATACCAGTCTGAAGTTGTTTGACTAACTAAATGTAATGACTAATTCTAGTGAGATATATATGGATTATTTTTATTATCGTAGAATATGGCATTTTATATTCAAATCAGGGTTTCATTTCTTTCTTTATAATTTGCATTTCTTATTTCATTTGTCTCTCTCCTTGCATTATTGTACAAGCTCTAGTATTTTGAGTAGTGAGAATAGTTATTGATAGTTTCTGGAGTAGTCATTTGGGAATGATTTTATCTCTGTTTTTAATTTTTGCTGATGTTTATAAAGATTTCATGTCTGTTCTTGATTTGTTGTATTATTCATAAATGTAGTTAACTTACTTATAAATGGAGTTTAAAGGCTTTTTCTGGATTTATCCTTTTTCTTTTAAATGTTTTTAATGGAAATAGAATTATGATTATATCCTTTTCCTCTCCCTCTTTCCCACTTCCAGCCCCTTGATGTAACATGAATCTTAAAAGGTCTTTAAAAAAGGTTTTTTAATAAAAAACCCAGAGTCAGATATTGGGGTTAAAGCTGAAAGACCAGAGAAGCAGAATAAGCCACAGCCAACCTCACCTCACCAACTCCTCAGCCAACCCTGTCATCAGACTGAAAGCCTCTGAGTCCTCACTCCTGAGAGTCTCAGTTGAACTGCTGCTTAGTTCCGGTCTCCTCACACCTTATATACCATTCTCCACCCAGCCATGTCACTTCCTGGGATTAAAGGTGTGTGTGTATCTTCTAAGCAAAGGCATGAGATCTCAAGTGCTGGGATTAAAGGCATGTGCCACCACTGCCTGACTCTGTTTCCAGTGTGGCCTTGAATCCACAGAGATATGGACAGATCTCTGCCTCCCAAGTGATAGGATTAAGGCTACCACTGTCTGGCCTCAATGTCTAATCTAGTGGCTGGCTCTGTCCTCTGATCCCCAGAAAAGTTTATTGGGGTAAACAGTATATCACCACATCTCCCAGCTACTCTCCTTCAAGTCCCTCTTATGTTCCTCTACTCTCAAGTTGATAGATTCTTTTTTGTTTATCAGTTGTCCAATGCATTGTGGTCAGCGTTGAAACCATATATACACAAAGAACAAAAGTAACTCAGCAATTTGTACTTATATATATTTGTGCATACACACACATACTTTATTTCTATTAATGTGGAATATAAATTGACTTTAAATGTTTGCAAATGTGAGATAAACTGTGATATTATTCATTTGTGTATTTTGTATATATTATATATTTCAAAGTTTTGATTATTAATATTTCATCAGAAAATTTTATGTCTCTCATTCTTTTTTTCTGTTCAGTATAGATATTAAGCATAAACACGAAAGTTAGCATTAAATTATATGGCATAAGACATAAGTTTCTCAGGTTGGGGATTTAGCTTAGTGGTAGAGCGCTTGCCTAGCAAGTGCAAGGCCCTCGGTTCAGTCCTCAGCTCTGGTGGAAAAAAAAAGACATGTTTCTCTAACCAGCAAAGATACTTGCACAAAAGATATTCATTTGATTAATAGTCGATGTTCCTCAAAGAAAAATTTCTACCTTGTTAGAGCCAAGAAAAAAAGTACAGGCATTATTCAAATCAAAGTTGAACTTAATGCAAAGTTATGATAAATTGGTGAATCTTTCATAAAGAAATGGCTAGTAGGCAGATATTCTCTGGTAGACAAAGTACCCCAAAGTACAGTAGTGTGCTTTGAGGGAAGCCAGTGCTTTGGCATAGTTATCAGACTCAAAGGAAGATTTAAGAGTCCAGTAAGCATGAAGATACTACACTCAATATATACCTCACAGTCTAAAATTAGCATCTCTACCAATACTGGGAGCAAACAAGAAATGTTTACTTATTAGCTGATCAGGAACAGCCAGGCTTCCCATGATGCTTCCCATACTGCAGTGTTGAAATATGTAGAGAACAACTTTTTGCTTCTAGCCACATTGGAGCAGTATACCCATTGTTATTCAAAGCGCGCGCGCGCGCACACACACACACACACACACACACACACACACACACACACACACTGGCCACTTTGATATAAATGCAAAATCTCTGTTCACTACTCAACTTACCAGACCAGAGTCAATGGGTTAACAGATCCCTGAGGATACACCAAAGACTCCCACGCATACCAAATTTAAGGTGCAATGATATAAGTAAAACAATGCAAGTAGCAAAATCCAAAAGCAAACTAGGCTATTAGTAAAGCATCTGAGCTGAATGTAAGTCATGGGACAGAGCTTTGGTCAAGGTATGTCTCTCATTCTTGAAAGAGGACTCTAGGAGGGAATATATGAACCTCCCTGGGAAGGGAAAATAGAATAAATTTTGTGGGTGGCTTTTGGGTAGTGTAGACTTAAAAAGGAAGGATCAGATGTGGTGAATGAAGTGAGAGACATTGGGAAGAGATATCTGGGATTGGGGGGCATCAATTAGGGGTGGTGTGGAAACCTAGCACTGTGGAAACTTCCTGAACTCAATGAGGGTGACCCAGTGATGACTCCTAGTAATGATGGATAGGGAGTCTGAACTGGCCATCTTTTGTAGTCAGGCAAGGCTTCAAGTGGTGGGAATGGGTTACATTCTCCTGAGTTTTTTGGCCAAGAGAGTCCCATGGAGATCACCTAACAATCAAGGCTGATGCTAGGACAGATGGTTGCTCTCTGAAAACTGAAAGTGGGCCCCATTGATGAGGCCAACTTCTACACAGCTCATTGAACATAGAGAAGTCGAGCTGGTGCCTACATGGAGCCTTCATCCTAATATTCTAGTCAGTCTGACTCAAGAAGGTATTCTGCAGTCTATGGAAAGAGAAAGCTGGACACAAATCCAGCTATAAAATTCTTGACCTACAATATGCCCTGTCTGCAAGATGTTCTGTGGCAGTGGTAGCAAAGAACATGTGGGAGTAGCCAACCAATATCTGGTTAAACTTGAGGTACCACCACATGAATTAGCCCATATCCTACATTGCCTGGACAGCCAGGAACCAGAGACTGGATAGCTCAGACACATAGGGTTGAACCAGACATGACTGGCAAAAAAAAAAAGTCAATGAAATGATTCCTAATGATGTTCTGCTATTGTTATATTCATAGATTATTTGTGTCTAGTCCAATAGTCATAAGAGAGACTTCCTCTGGCATCAGACAGGAGCAGGTACAGAGACCCAGAGGCAGTCATTATGCAGAGAGAGGCTAAATTGGAGGTCTCCATCTGATCCCTCTTCTCAGAGATCAGGGAATCCTGAGGAAGAGGGGGAAGGAAATCTCTAGGAGTTAGAGGGGATGGAGGACACCAAGAGAACATGGCCCATTTAATCAAGTAATCAGGACTTAAATGGTATCAAGGAGATTGAAGTGGTCCTGCATAGGTCTGCACCAGGTCCTCTTCGGTGTATATATTATGGGTGTTAGGTTGGTGTTTTTGTGGGATTCCTAGCTGTGAGAGCTGTGTATCTCTCACTCTTTTGCCTACTCTTGAGACACTTTTCCTCCTATTGGGTTGTCTTGTCCATAATGGATATGAAAGCTTTCACTTTGTCTTATTGCATCTTGTTTTAGCCTGTATTTCTTGGAGTCCTTTTTTTCTGAAAAGGAAATGAAGGGGGAGAGGATCTGAAGGAGAGGAAAAGTGTGGAAGGAGGGGAAACTGTGGTTGGGATGTATTATATGGGAGAAGAATCTACTTTCAATAAAAAATTAAAAATAAAATATACCTGTTCATTCAGAAATGAAAAAAGAAAAGCTTTTTGTAATATATCTGTTACATACTCTCTCCTCTAATGAACAATGTTTTATATCTATACATGAATTTCTAAACGGTCTTATTAAATAAGAAACACAGAGCCAAATACAGAGGTAATAGCCAAAGAGATCAGAGCAATAGCCACGACTAGCTTTATCTTACCACCAGCAGTAGCTTCCACAGAGAGAGCTTCTTCCCATCTAACCTGTGTTTTTATTGCCTTTCTGTTTTGCCTTTTCATTGGCTCTAAGCCCAGCCACACGACTTCCTTGTCACTGCCTGTCTATACAGACCTCCAGGTCTCTATGGTTAGTACTGGGATTAAAGGCTTGTGTCACCATACTTGGCTGTGTCCTTGACCACACAGAGACTCTGCTTGCCATGTGATAGGATTAAGGGTGTGTGCTACCACTGCCTGACTTCTGTTTTATAGATATTTGACTTCCGATCTCCAGGCAACTTTATTTAACATACAAATAAAATATCACATTCCAGCACAAATAAAATATCACCACATATATCTTTGATGTCATTTACCAAAGCAACAATTAAGATACATGGGACTGGATTTTCAGTAAGAGATTCATTCTCTTTATTAAGTGTAACAACATTTGGGTAAGATATGCTTTTAAGGAAACATCTATTCAAAAAGTCAGATATATTAATGAAAATTACCCTTCATCTGCCCCACCTTTAGGAACTATATACAACATATATTATACTTTGCTTTATAAGTATTGGCTATTTGTAGTCTGGGGGTTTATAAATACTATTTTCAAAAACCTGGTTTTAAGAATTCTTCAATGTTTTATATTATGATATTTCATTAATTTTTTCACTTTTTCACTTTTCTCCTTCTCAGGCTTAATTTATTCCGTTTTATTTGATTCTTATGCTGAAAGTCTTAAGTTATTCATTCAGTGCTTTCCCTTTTCAGTATATGCATCAGAGAGATAAATTTTCCACTAGACACTGTTTTAAATATATATTCAGTGCCATCTTTCCATTATGATAGTTTTGAATTTCTGCTTTGATCTTTATTATTATACTATTTTAAACAGGAAGCTATTTAAAAACTCATTTCTAAGCTTCAAGAAAATTGAGATTGCTCACTTAGCTACTTCCTAATAAACTGTGACTTGCTTGCATGTGGTCATAAAATGTACTCTGTGACCCACAATTCATTTCTATTGCATTGTTTGAGAGCACAGCCACGATGCATCCCAGCTATACATGACAATCATGTAATCATGCTAGTAGAAATGATGGTCTGTTTTCTTAAAGATCATATGAGTTGAGGTAATTTTCCCTATAGTTTTCTACAGAGTTGTTGTTATTTTTCTGCTTGTTTAATCAGCAGCAGAGAGAAATATGCTAAAGTATCCTAGGTTTTGAATTAATCCACTTCTTATTTTATTTCTGTCAAATTTTGCTTAACTGTTCTGAAGTTGCCAAGCCAAAAAAATTATTATATATTATATCACACTGAGTTTCTTAATACTTCACAATGGCTATTTATCCCTAGTGATGCTTAAAATATAAGTAGCACATTCATTAACATTCTTGTGGTTACATTTTCCAACCCTTTAGTGTATAGTGCTGAGGGATGGTCTGTATGTCAAATGTGTTGCTCTGATTGGTCAATAAATAGAACACTGATTGGCCAGTTGCCAGGCAGGAAGTATAGGTGGGACTAACAGAGAGGAGAACTGAAAGAACAGGAAGGCGGAGGGAGACACTGCCAGCCGCCGCCATGACAAGCAGCATGTGAAGATGCTGGTAAGCTACAAGCCACATGGCAAGGTATAGATTTATAGAAATGGATTAATTTGAGATGTAAGAACTAGATAGCTAGAAGCCTGAGCCATTAGGCCATACAGTTTGTAAATAATATAACCGTTTGTGTGTTTATTTTATAAGTGGGCTGTCGGACTGCCTGGGCTTGGTAGGTCCCGGAGAGAAAACTCTCCAGCTGCAGTATAGGATACTTTGTTTTATTGAAAATAGAAGAGACAGACACTCTGCAAAAGATCCACATGATGCATAAATTTTCTCAGTTAGACAAAGGGCTGAATGAGTTCAACCTACTTATAAGTTTTGCCTGTCCTGGATCTGGTGTCAGTCTTTAATGAAGATTTGTCTACAGCTGTTTACTTCTAAGTTGCAATACTAACTGACATTTGGCTATGGCCCAGGCAGATCTCTAAGTTTCTGACTTTTAAAGATTCCTAGTACAGATTTTACAACTTTTTAAAAATTTTTTGAGACAGGGTTTCTCTGTAGCTTTGGGGCCTGACCTGGAACTTGATCTATAGCCCAGGCTGGCTTCAATCTCACAAAGATCAACCTGTCTCTGTCTCTCAAGTGTTGGAATTAAAGGAGTAAACTACCACCACCCAACCACAGTCCAGATTTATAGCACTTATGTTTTAAAACTGGTAAGTCCTTAATGAAGTGGAGGAGGGCAACTTGCTCACTTAAAATGTCCACATAAGCCATGAAAGGCTGGTCTTTTTTCCTAGAGTCTTAGGGTGTCTATGGCTGTGAAGAGACACTATGACCACAGTAGCTCTTTTTTTTTTTTTTTTTGGTTTTTCAAGACAGGGTTTCTCTGTGTAGCTTTGCGCCTGTCCTGGAACTCACTTGGTAGACCAGGCTGGCCTCGAACTCACAGAGATCCGCCTGCCTCTGCCTCCCGAGTGCTGGGATTAAAGGCGTGCGCCACCACCGCCCGGCCACAGTAGCTCTTATAAAGGAAATATTTAATTAGGGTAGCTTGCTTATACTTCAGAGGCTCAGTCCATTAACATTATGATGGGATATAGCAGTACACAGGCAGATGTGGTGATGGAGAAGTAGCTGAGAATTCTATATCATGCAAGCAATAGGAAGTGGTCTGTCTCAATTGGCCTGGCTTAAACTTATATGAGACCTCAAAGATCATCTCCACAGGGACACAGTATCTTCAACAAGACCATATATACTCTAAAGAACAATATGGCACTACCAGAAACTAGTGGTACTACAACAGCAAAACCAGAACATCCCTAAACAGAAGAAGCAGAAGAAAATGACCTTAAAAATAACTTTATGAAGATGATAGAGGCCCTTAAAGAGGAAATGAAAAATTCCCTTAAAGAAACAGAGGAAAAGACAAACAAAAAACTGGAAGAAATGAATAAATCCCTCAAAGAAAGCTAAGAAATCCAAGAAAAAGCAATCAAACAGGTGAAGGAAACAGTTCAAGACTCAAAAATTAAAAGAGGCAATAAAGAAATTATAAATCAAGGGAATTGTGGAAATGGAAAATCTGGGTAAACAAACAGGAAGTACAGATACAAGCATAACCAACATAATACAAGGGATAGAAGAGAGAATCTCAGGCATTGAAGATATGATAGAGAAAATAGATTCATCAGTCAAGGAAAATGCCAACTCCAACAAATTCTTAACACAAAACATTCAGGAAATCTGGGGCATCATGAAAATCCCAAACCTAAAAATAATAGGGATAGAGGAAGGAGAAGAATTCCAACTCAAAGGCACAGAAAAATATATTCAACAAAATCATAGAAGAAAACTTTCCAAACTTAAAGAACAATATGTTTATGAGGTCCAAGAAGCATACAAAGCATTAAATAAACTAGACCAAAAAAAAGTCCCCTTGCCCTTGTCACATAATAATCAAAATACTAAACATAGAGAGTAAAGAAAGAATATTAAGAGCTGCAAGGGATTATCTACCAGGCTGGTCATCAGAGTAGACTGGCCCAGGCACCCTCCAGACCACTGCCAGCAGACCAAGGTGGGGTCAACCCTGTGGATTCCTGAGAGCTTCCCCAGCACCCTGCCTCCCCCCACTCTCACAATGTCCTCATCCATCATGACATCCTCCTCCCTGCCCTCCCACCCTGTCCCTGCTCCAGCCTGACCCTCCAACTTCCCCATGCTCTCATCCCCCGCTCCTCACCCTCCGCCACCGCCTATACCCAGTCCACTCATGCAGATCCCATCCACTTCTCCTTCATGGGGTCATCCATGTGTCCCTCCCAGGATCTTTTCCTGTTAGCTAGCCTCTCTGGAGTTGTGGGTTGCAGTCTGGCCCTCCCTTCCCTCCCATTTAGTATCCACTTATGAGTGAGTACATACTATGTTTGTCCTTCTGAGTCTGGGTTACCTCACTCAAGATGACATTTTCTAGATCCATCCATTTGCCTGCAAAGTTCATGATATCATTGTTTTTTACCGCTGTGTAGTACTCCATTGTGTATATGTGCCACATTTTCTTTATCCATTCTTCAGTTGAGGGTCATCTAGGTTGTTTCCAGGTTCTTGCTATTACGAATAATGCTGATATGAACATAGTTGAGCATGTGTCCTTGTGGTAAGATTGCGCAAGTAACATATAAAGGCAGATCTATCAGAATTACATTCAACTTCTCAGTGGAGACTCTGAAAGCCTGAAGGTCCTAGACAGATTTATAGACACTAAGAGATAACAGATGCCAGCCCAGACTACAATACCCAGCAAAGATTTAATCACCATAGATGGAGAAAACAAGATATTTCATGACAAAGCCAGATTTAAACAATACCTATCCATAAATCCAGCCCTACAGAAAGTACTAGAAGGAAAACTTCAACCCAAGGAAGTTAGCTGTACCCACAAAACACAGATAACAGATAACCTCACACCAGCAAATCCCAAAGAAGGGAAATACACACACACTACCATTACTACCAACAAAACAAAAATAACAAGAATTAGCAGTCACTGGTCATTAATATCTCTTAATATCAATGGACTCAATTCGCCTATGGAAAGACATGGGCTATCAGAAAGGTTACTACAAGAGGATCCATCCTTCTGCTGTACACAAGAAACATACCTCAAGTTGAAAGAGAAACATTACCTCAGAGTAAATGTTTGGGAAAAGATTTTCCAATCAAATGGACCTAAGAAACAAGCTGGTATAGCTATCCTAATATCTAGCAAAATAGACTTCCAACTGAAATTAATCAAAAGAGATGGAGAAGGATATTTCATAATCACCACAGGAAAAAATTAAAAAGATGAAGTCTCAGTTCTGAACATCTATGCCCCAAATACAAGGGCATCTACATTTGTAAAAGTAGTTGTAGTGGGAGACTGCAACACCTCACTCCCACCAATGGACAGGTTTGCCAGACAGAAATTTAACAGAGAAATGAGGAAACTAACAGATGTTATGACTCAAATGGACTTAACAGACATCCATAGAACATTTCACCCAAACACAAGAGAATGTACTTTCTCCTCAGCACCTCATGGAACCTTCTCAACAGATACAAAAAATTGGAACAACTCATTCTATCTTATCTGACAACCATGGCTTAAAGTTAGAATATAACAACACAAATTGCAGAAAGCCTACAGACTCATGGAAACTGAACAATGCTCAGTTGAATCACCACTAGATCAAGGAAGAAATAAAGAAGTTAAAGACTTCCTAGAATTCAATGAAAATGAATGCACAATATATCCAAACTTATGGGACACTATGAAAGCAGTGCTAAGAGGAAAGTTCATAGCACTAAATGCCTACATAAAGAATTTGGAGAAATCTCACATTACCTACAGCATACCCGAAAGCTCTAGAACAAAAAGAAGCAAACTCACCAAGGAGTAGTAGACAACAGGAAATAATCAAACTGAGAGCTGAAATCAATAAAATAGAAACAAAGAATAATATAAAGAATCAGTGAAACAAAAAAATTGGTTCTTCGAGAAATAGACAAACCCTTATCCAAACTAACCAAAAGGCAGAGAAAGAATATCCAAATTAACAAAATCAGAAATGAAATGAGGACATAACAACAGACACTGAGGGAATCCAGAGAACTGTTAGGTCATACTTTGAAAACCTGTACTTCACAAAATTTGAACATTGAAAAGAAATGGACAAGTTTCTGGATAGATACCACATACCAAAATTAAATCAAGACTAGATAAGCAACTTAAATAGACCTATAACCCCTAAGGAAATAGAAGTGGTCATCAAAATCTCCCAACCAAAAAGAGTAAAAACCCAGGGCCAGATAATTTCAGCACAGAATTCTACCAGAATTTCAAAGAAGAGCTAATACCAATACTACTCAAATTGTTCACACTAAAGAAACAAAAGGAACATTGCCAACCTCTTTTTCCAAGGCTAGAGTTAACCGGATACCAAACCAAACAAAGACACAACTAAGAAAGAGAATTACAGTCCAATCTCCCCCATGAACATTGATGCAAAAATTTTCAATAAAATACTGGCAAACGGAATTCAAGAACATATCAAAAAATCATCCACCATGATCAAGTAGGCTTCATCCCAAAGATGCAGGGATTGTTCAACACACAAACATCTGGGGTACAGATCGAAACAGAATTCTCCACAGAAGAATCTCAAACAGCCAAAAGACATTCAAAGAATTGCTTGACATCCTTAGCCATCAGGAAAATGCAAATGAAAACAACTCTGATACCATCTTACACTTGTCAGAATGGCTAAGATCAAAAACTTTGATGACAGCTTATTTTGGAGAGGATGTGGAGTAAGGAGAACACTCTTCCACTGCTGGTAGGAGTGCAAACTTGTACAGTCACTCTGGAAATCAATATGGTGGTTTCTCAGAAAAGTATAAATCAACCTATCTCAAAACTCAGCAATACCACTGTTAGGCATATACCCAAAAGATGCTTAGTCATACCACAAGGACACTTCCTCAAGTATGTTCATAGCAGCATTATTTGTAATAGAACCTGGAAACAACATAGATGCCCCTCAACCAAAGAATGGATAAAAGAAATGTGGTACATTTACACAATGAGTATTACTCAGCAGTAAAAAACAATGACATCATGAAATTTGTAGGCAAATGGATGGAACTAGAGAAAATCATCCTGAGGTAACTCAGACCCAAAAATACAAACATAGTATGAACTCACTCATAAGTGAATATTAGATGCAAAGCAAAGGATAACCAGGCTACCATCCACTACCCCAGAGAAGCTGGGTAAAAAAGAGGACCCTAAGAGGGACATGCATGGATCACCCCAGGAAGGGGAAATGGTTAAGATCTCCTGGACAAACTGTGAGGGGGAGGTAAAAGGGAAGGGGTGCGGGATAGGAACACGAGAGATCAAGATGTCTGAGTTGTTGGAGGGATTGAGAGTGAAAGCAATGAAAAAGATCTCTTGATATAGTGAGCCATTTGGGGTTAGGGAGAAACCTGGTGCTAGGCAAATTTCAAGGAACCCACAAGAATGACCCCAGCTAGGACTCCTAGCAATAGTGGAGAGGGTACCTGAACTGGCCTTCCCCTGTCATCAGATTGGTTACTATCCTAATTGTCATCATAGAATCTACATTTTGTAACTGATGGGAGTAGATGCCGAGATCCACAGCCAAGCACTGGGCCCACCTCCTGGAGATCAATTGAAGAAAGAGAGGAGGGACTATATGAGCAAAGTGGGTTCAAGATCATGATAGGAAAAACCTCAGAGACAGCTGACCCAAGCTAGTGGGTGCTCATAGACTCTGGACTGACAGCTGGAGAACCTGCTTGGGACCAAACTAGGCCCTCTGAATGTGGTTTTTAAGTAACATCAAGTGTCAAGAAAGTAACATTTATTATCTAGAGGAAAAGAACAGCCAATGTTGAGCATTTACAGAGAAAGTAATGGAGGCCTTCTGTACCTGTGTACTCTAGCCGCAGATTCAACCAAACACAGATGCCAAGCACAGACTGAAAACACTCAAAAAAATTAACAGGTACAGGTTTTTTCTTTTCATGATTCCTTAAATGATAATTATTAAGTCCTATTTTGTTGTTTCTGAACTGCATGCAATTCAGAATGGCTTAAAGCTTTTAGGAAGATAAGCTTCAGTCACCTGAGTATATTTCATATTTTATGTTTCCATTTATGGATTTTGATGTCTGAGGCCTTTCCTAGAGGGTGTTGATATCACTGTCTATAGCTTTCCTCATAGTAGAACCCTTTTTGATCACTCAATTACCCTTTCTCAACAGTCCTCTGCTGATCTTTATATATACTATCTTGTAATAATAAGATTGAAATAAGTAAAGCATTAATAAAGAATATGATATACAGTGGGAAGACTGGGTTTGCAGTTTGATTTTTTTTATTCTTGTTCTGTGTGCTGTTGAGCAAGGAGAGTGCTGTCATTCATTGTGTAAATCTAGCACATGATGTGATAGGTTGACATGTATTATGGAAAAACTTAGGTCAATAAAATTTGATTATTAGTCATTCATCTAGAAACTTATTGAATAACCAGCATACATCAGTAAGTGTTCCAAACTGCAAGGATAAAAGAAAAGTTTCTTCCTTGTGACCTAACCCCCTACTAACCATTACTTTTGTGGTAGGTTTGTTTGAGATGTAAACTTAAGTTGCCAGATAAAAGTCACACCAATGTTGAAGATTCTATAAGGTTAAATGACAAATAAGAATTTCCTGATTACAGAGAGTGTTGCATATCCAGAGTCAAATTATCTTAAGTTATCATGAGTTCCCTTAATATCCATTCATTTCACACCTTCGGGTCTGACCTAGCATCTTTTCTACTCTCAGGTAAAACCTTTGCTCTGTATTGATTTACAGCCTACCTTCTACCAACCTAAAAGCTAAGACTGTCCTCAGATAGCATCTGGAATCTTCAGCAGAATTCCCTCTATGAACACTACCTTGTCTGTAACTCATTTTCCTGATGTTCCCACCAAGTTATTTGAAAGATGCCTTGTTTTGTGATTTTCTTTTGTTCTGTGGCTGTAAGTTCATGCTACCCCTTCCATGTTGGAACATGTTATTCTGGGCAACCTAAATCCATTGTTTCAGCATAAATTATCTATTGTTTTGCCTTTGAGCCAAGAGTTATGGATCTTGCTTTGCAGCCAAGGCTAGACATAAGCTCAGAATACTTCTGCCTCAGCCTCCTGGGTGCTGGAGTAACATATCTGTTCAGCCACACTCAGTTAACTCTCCACTTTTCTTTTTTTTTAAATAAATATTTTATTTTATAATTAATTTAATTTTACATATCAGCCACGGATTCCCCTGTCCTCCCTCCTACCACCCCCCAGCCCCCCCCCCCCAATCCACTCCACATTCCCACCTCCTCCAAGGCCAGGTCTCCCCTGGAGAGTCAGCCCAGCCTGGTACATTCAGTTGAGGCAGGTCCAGTCCCCTCCTCCCTGCACCAAGGCTGAGCAAAGCGTCTCAGCATAGGCCCTAGATTCCAAAAAGCCAGCTCATGCACCAAGGACAGGTCCTGGTCTCACTGCCTGGGGGCCTCCTAAAGAGTTCAAACTCATCAATTGTCTCACTTATCCAGAGGGTCTGGTCCATTTCCATGGAGTTTCCTCAGCGATTGGTTCATAGTTGATGTGTTTCCGCTAGTTTGGCTATTATACCACCCTGAACGTGCCCGATCTCTTCTGATCTTGGAAACTCTCCACTTTTCTGCAATGAGCTTTCCAGTGTGAATTATTTCATCTCCTTTTTCTATGTAAGATTCTGTAACCAATGAGATTTAGAGGTTTCTCTAACCTTTCTCCCCTGATCCCTGATTATCATGCATTGTCTGCAAACTGCTGGGAGATAAGCAGAATACTTTTTAAATTATTTACCATGGTGTTATATCCACTAGTCATCTTTAATTATATCTCCAACTGAGGCAATTAAGAAAGAATTTACTCTTTTTCATACAATTTTTTATTGGCGCAGTTTAAATATTGAGGAGCTTTATCAATTTTGATGGCTTATAACATTTTTCTCTCTACACCCTCTCCCTCTCAAAATAATCTGTTTACTACTCTCCACGGCTTTCTTACAAGTCATTGTTCATTCTTGAATTTAATGAATAAGCAAGAAACATTTTGCAAAAGACAAATCAAACTACCTTAGTGAAACCATTTGTGATTACAAAATGAAAAAATACTGAGTTATGATCTATTTCCATCAGAATAACAGGGTGTATTAGTTTGCCATAGATATATTTAGCTAACAATTCATTCATCTGTTGGGATTTTTGTGAAAAGGAATTTTTTTAAGAATAAAAATGCTTGTGTGAACAACTTCCTTGCCTTCAGATGTTGTTGCATGTCCACAGAGTTCTAAGTACTTTCATATGTGAACTATACAGTACAGCAACTAACTCAGCAGTCATAGCACTAAGGTTCATATCTCCAGTTCAACCCTAGGACATGACAGATGTTAGATTTTTTAAGAAAAAAATTGAGAACTCTGTACACAAGCACTCTCC
This sequence comes from Peromyscus attwateri, assembly GCA_902168425.1. Lineage (NCBI taxonomy): Eukaryota > Metazoa > Chordata > Mammalia > Rodentia > Cricetidae > Peromyscus > Peromyscus attwateri. The sequence continues at coordinate 33,589 of CABHPP010125494.1, read as the reverse complement.
CTTAAACTCATCACGTGCTCCCCCACAACATTTCCACATTCATGGTCTCTCTCTTCTTTAATTAATATTGTTATGTATATATATATATATATATGTATATATGCATGCATAGCCACATACATACATAACCAATTGAGTCATTTAACATTGTTTGTATGTACAGTGACATGACAAAAATGCATTTTTTTGAAAATGAAATTTCTACAATATGGTTGCCTGAACAACACCAACATAATGATAATACCAGTTGGTTTGCTAGTGCTGACAGGGTAAACTCCTCATAGCCCCACCTCTAGATGAAGAGCTAAAGATGTTCAATGGTTGCTCAGTGGGGGAGAACAAACTGCCTTCAAGGATTGTTCCTGCATAGGATATCTAACCCTAAATGGTCAGCCTTGGACATGTATAAAATGATATGTATTTTTATGTGGACATTGCTCTCAAATGAGGTTCCTACAACTAGTAATTGAACTACTGAGAAGATTGTTAGAAATTTAAAATTTCAGACCACACCAAAGTCCTCCTGAATTGGAATTTATACATTAGCAAGATTCTCACAATGTGCATACACACAAGATCTTAGAAACTACTGTAACTCAGGGTGCACATCACAGTCATCTTTAAAGAATACTTTGCCAGACTCCAGGCCAGATTTACTGAATGCAGATCTCTGAAGTGAGACACAGAAATTGCTAACATTTTCACAGGTGATTTTCATAGAAATTGAGACCAATATCCAACCAAAGTGAGTTTTGTAATGCTGAGGTATAGTGACTTCTCCGACATTGACATACTAAGACATTTGTCTGCACTTTAAAAGAGTGGCTTTGAAAAGAATAGGGAAGGTTCTCTGTATTCCTGCAGGCAAAGATTTTCAAAGGGAAATAATCTCAATAGCATAGAAGATTTTCTAAAATTAGCATTTGTATAAATAGTTGTATATTGGTAATCCTTCTGAAAAGGAGAAGTGAGTAGTGAGCAGTCCAATACGGTGAAATGTCAACACACTATATACATAAGAAGGGAGAGAGCTTGAAAAGAAAAGTGCAGCCAAGTGACACAAACTTGTGGATATATTGTACCTGTTTAATAATAGAAAAGCAATCCTAGAATCTGCTCATCTATTTGTTTTATGTACTTTTTTCTGAGAAATATTTTGGTTTATTGAATACTCCTGAGTGTGGACCTCTGTGTCCAGTGCTGCAATGAGCTGAGATATAAGGAAAAAAAAATTCAAAGTGTGCATTCTTTAGTTTTTATTTTCAAAATTTAGTTTATGAACATTATAGAAATGAATTTATTATATATATTTTAATGCTTCACATTTCAGTGGGTAGCTGTTCTAGCTACAACCTTGAATCACTGCCCCTAGTGAGGCAGCAGGTAAGTGCTATACCTGCCTATGACCTTGAAGTACACACCCCTGGGGTGTGGCTCCCCAGGACCCTTAAGACCTGGGATGCACTGCACGTACTAGGCTTTTTCTTTGCTCCCTCATGGTTTAGTTCCTGGGACTGACCAGGCAGATCTTGGGAGAAGATCAGCGCAGGACATAGCTTTGCTTTCCCAGACTCTACAGTAAATACCCATGCTGTAGTGAGTTACACCCTACTGAATTCCTTTGCTTATTAAATAGACTCCAGGATTTCTTGCTTTAGCACATCTTTTGTCAAATGTAGTGTTTGTGTAATTTATTCATTTTGTTATATGACACTGAAAGTTATTCATTTTTATTGCTGTAATAAACCCTATGGTACACTATGATTTATTTTTCTATCTATTATTAGTAGGCATTTGAATATTTTGAATATTGTTTGGGGTTATAGCAATGCATATTTATGTGCATTTGAATTGGAGAGATCTAAGAATGAACTAACTAGATCACAGAATATGTTTGCATTCAGTTTCAAGAAACACTGTTTAATCATTATACATAGTAGCTGTAACAATTTATATTCCCATCAACAGTGTATGAAGATTGAGTTACTTCACATTCTCATTAAAATCTGATGTATCACTGTTGCTAATTTTGGTCTTTGTAGTAAGCCATGCATTCATGCATATTCTTGTTTTATCCATTGAACAAGGGGGTTGGACACCATTTCAATGCTCACTGGACACTTGGCTGGGCTTTTATTTTAAAGTTCTTCTATACATTGTTTCTGTTGTTTTATTTAAGCCCAGATGATATTATTTAGAACTTGTTATTATTTTATTTATATTTTATGTGCATTGTTGTTTTTACTGCATGTATGCCTGTGTGAGTGTGTTTGATTCCCTGGAACTGGAGTTACAGACAATTGTAAGCTGCTATGTGGTTGTAGGAATTGAACACAGGTTCTCTGGAAGAGTAATCAGAGCTCTTAACTGCTAATCTATCTCTCCAATCTCTTAGAACATGTTTTAATTAATATCTTTGCTTTTTAATTCAGTTAATGGAATCCTAGCAATAAAACCATTTTGATTTCAATGCAGACAAATTGATGCTCAAGGAATTTATATGTACCACTACATTTAAGTTGTCAATATTTTGTTTTTAGTTATTTAAAATTATTTGCATGAGAAAAACTATATGTCATTGTCTTTATTAATGTGTTTTTTAGGCCTTGATAACTAAATTACACACATCTCACCAACTGTCACACAGTGACTATTACATTGTAATTTATTCTCCACAAAAGCTATGTAGGATTGGTGTCATCATTATTAAAACATTGAGAAATTGCTGAAAACTTTGTTTTTTTAAATGTTTTTGGAGTTTTATCCTGGGTAAGATTCTAAATAATGGATACAGTCTCTCTTACAGATGTGACTAGTTTGGTATCTCATTTTGTACATATTTGGTAACTACTATTTGTATAGAATTTTGTACATTTCATCTAAACCTGTAGCTATAAATATTTTTACTTCCCCCTTGTAAAGTTGCTTTGGGTTCTAACATTTGTGCTTTATTAATTATTCCTTCATTTTTAAGCTCACTTTCTCTTCTTTCCTTTGCTATAGATCTTTAGAGTATTTATTACTACCTATAATACATTTGAGATTTTTGTTTCATGAATTAGCTATAACCCCCCAATTTTTAACATGCATAATTTCATTGTGATCATTTCAAAATATTTTTTTAATCTTTGTCCTAATTTTTAATAAACTATAGGTTAAGAAGCTGCATTTAATTTTTAAAGATTAATTTAATTATAATTTATGTATATTAGTATTTTTCCTGCATGTATGTAACTACAGTAAGTATGTACACTGGCTGCAGAGATCAGAAGACAGCATCAGACCCCTGGAGTTCCAGAGAGTTGTGAGCCTCTGTGTGGAATTTCAAGTGCTCTTAAATGCTGGGGCATCTCTCCAGCCCTCAAACTGTAGTTTTTAATTTCCAACTAGCAGATTTTCTAGTTTTTTCTCATTTCTGACATGGTTCCATTGTGATAAGAAAACACTTGGCATGATGTGAATCTTAATTCTGTTGACATTTGCTTTATAATCTAACTTACTGCCATCTTCAGTAGGTGTCCCATGTACACTTAAAGCATCTTCTCAACCATTAAACATGGTGTTGAATGTAGTCAAATAGGTCAAGTTTTTGAAATATTTCATTTAAATATTCTGTGTTCTTACTAGTGTCTTCTGTCCACATATTACTTAAAAAGAACAAACAAATAAAAAATTGCTCTCAATGTTTCCCCTCTTAATGTTGAATTATATGTTTCTTCTTATATTATAAATTTCTTTGTCATAAACCTCCAGGGCAAGAAAAAATGCACTTGGAAAATTAGATGCAGAAACCAAGTGTGGTAATATACTGCGTTTATTTTTATTTTTATTTTTTGGTTTTTCGAGACAGGGTTTCTCTTTGTAGTTTTGGTGCCTGTCCTGGAATCTCACTCTGTAGACCAGGCTGGCCTCGAACTCACAGAGACCTGCCTGGCTCTGCCTCCCGAGTGCTGGGATTAAAGGCTTGCACCACCACTGCTGGGCTATATGCTGCCTTTAATTGCATCATGTGCGCTGTGTAGTGGGAGGATCAGAAGTTTAGGGCCATTCTCAGCTACAAGTTTAAGACCAGCCTGATAGATATGAGACCATGTCACAATTTTTTAAAAAAAGAAAGAATAAAGAAGACATTTGATATGAAAATATTTAACAGTAAGCTATTTCTTTTTTTTTTTTTGGTTTTTCGAGACAGGGTTTCTCTATGTAGCTTTGCGCCTTTCCTGGAGCTCACTTGGTAGCCCAGGCTGGCCTCGAACTCACAGAGATCCGCCTGCCTCTGCCTCCCGAGTGCTGGGATTAAAGGCGTGCGCCACCAACGCCCGGCACAGTAAGCTATTTCTTATCAAGTAAATATTTTAATCTCAATTAGAAATCAACAAAGCATAAGTGTTCTTATTTCTTTTCTTTTTATTTATTTAATTAATTTATTTTTTAATTAAGAAATTTTCCATTCATCCTACATATCAGTTACAGATTCCCCTGTCTTCCATCCTTCCACCCCCCAGTACCCCCCAACACACCCCCCCATTCCCACTTCCTCCAAGGCAAGGTCTCACAAGGGGAGTCAGAACAGCTTGACACATTCAGTTGAGGCAGGTCTAAGGCCCGCCTCCCTACGCCAAGGTTGTGCAAAGTGTCTCACCATAGGTACTAGGTTCCAAAAAGCTGGCTCATGCATTAGGGACAGGTCATAGTCCCACTACTTGGGGACCCTTATACAGTTCAAGCTAAACAACTGTCTTGCTTATTCAGAGGCCTAGTCTAGTACCATGGGGGCTACTCAGCTATTGGTTCACAGTTCCATCCTCTCTCTCATCGATTAGACTTCTGGAGCACCACCTGGGACCCAGTTGTGGATCTCTGCACCTGGTTCCATTAGTCACTGGATGAGGGTTCTATGATAACAGTCAGGGTATTCAGCCATCTGATCACCAGAGTATGTCAGCACAGGCACCCTCTCGACTATTGCCAGTAGTCTATGTTGGAGTCATCCTTCTCGATTCCTGGGAACCTCTCTAGTACTCTGCTTCTTCCTATTCCCATGGTGTCTTCATTTATCATAGTATCTCTTTCCTTGTTCTCCCACTCTGTTCCTGATCCAGCTAGAACCTCCTGCTCCACTAAGCTCTCTTTCCCCTGACTCTTGCCCTCCATTAACGCCCCCTTAACCCTAGTTTGCTCATGCAGATCTCATCCATTTCTGTGTCACTGGGCAGTCTCTGTGTCTTTCCTAGAGTCCTCCTTATTCGCTAGTCTCCCTGGAACTGTGGGTTGCGGTCTGGTTATCTTTTGCTTTACATCTAGAATCCACTTATGAGTGAGGACGTACCATGTTTGTCTTTCTGAGTTTGGGTTACCTCACTCAGGATGATATTTTCTAGTTCCATCCATTTGCCTGTGAACTTCATGATGTCATTGTTTTTCTCTGATGAGTAGTACTCCATTGTGTATATGTACCAAAAATTTTCTGTATCTATTCTTCAGTTAAGGGACATCTAGGTTGTTTCCAGGTTCTTGCTATTACAAATAATGCTGCTATGAACATAGTTGAGCATGTGTCCTTGTGATATGATTGAGTGTTCCTTGGGAATATGCCCAAGAGTGGTATAGCTGGGGTCTTGAGGAAGAATTATTCCCAAATTTCTGAGAAACCATCATACTGATTTCCAAAATGGCTGTACAAGTTTGCATTCCTACCACATCCTCTCCAACATAAGCTTTCTCCAGTGTTTTTGATCTTAGCCATTCTGACAGGTGTAAGATGGTATCTCAGAGTTATTTTGATTTGCATTTTGCTGATGATTAGGGATGCTGAGAAATTCCTTAAATGTCTTTCAGCCATTTGAGATTCTTCTGTTGAGAATTCTCTGTTTAGCTCTTTAGCCCATTTTTTAAATTGGACTGTTAGGTGTTTTGGTGTGTAGATTCATGAGTTCTTTATATATTCTGGAGATCAGCCCTCTGTCAGATTTGGGGTTGGTGAAGATCTTTTCCCATTCTGTAGGCTGTCATTTTGTCTTATTGACCTTGTCCTTTGCCCTACAAAAGCTTCTCAGTTTCAGGAGGTCCCATTTATTAATTGTTGCTCTCAGTGTCTGTGCTACTGGTGTTATACTTAGGAAGTGATCTCCAGTGCCAATGCATTCAAAACTATTTCCTATTTTCTCTTCTATCAGGTTTAGAGTAACTAGATTTATGTTGAGGTCTTTGATCCACTTGGACTTAAGTTTTGTGCATGGATGACAGATATGGATCTATTTGCAATCTTCTGCATGTTGACTTCCAGTTATACCAGCACCATTTGTTGAAGATGCTTTCCTTTTTCCATTGTAGAGTTTTGGCTTTTTTGTCAAAAATTAGGTGTTCATACATATGGGGATTAATCTCAGGGTCTTTAGTTCGGTTCCATTGGTCCACATGTTGGTTTTTATGCCAGTACCAAGCTGTTTTTATTACTGTAGCTCTATAGTACAGCTAGAAGTCAGGGATTGTGATGCCTTCAGAGGTTGTTTTATTGTACAGGATTCTTTTAGCTATCCTGGATTTTTTGTTTTTCCATATGAAATTGAGCATTGTTCTTTCCAGTTATGTGAAGAATTGTGTTGGGATTTTGATGGGGATTGCATTGAATCTGTAGATTGCTTTTGGTAAGATTGCCATTTTTACTATGTTAATCCTACCTATCCATGAGCATGGGAGATCTTTCCAGTTTCTGATACCTTCTTCAATTTCTTTCTTCACAGACTTAAAGTTCTAATCATATAGGTCATTAACTTGCTTAGTTAGAGTAACCCCAAGCTATTTCATATTATTTGTGGCTATTGTAAAGGGTAATGTTTCTCTGATTTTTTTTTCTCAGCCCATTTGTCATTTGTATACAGGAGAGCTACTGATTTTTTTGAGTTAATCTTGTATCCTACCACATTACTGAAGGTGTTTATCAGCTATAAGAGTTTCTTGGTCAAGTTTTGGGGGTCACTTATGCATACTATCATATCATCTGGAAATAATGAAAGTTTGACTTCTTCCTTTCCAATTTGTATCCCTTTGATCTCTTTTTGTTGTCTTAGTGCTCTAGCTAGATCTTCAAGTACTATATTGAATAAGTATGGGGAGATCAGACAGCCTTGCCTTGTTCCTGATTTTAGTGGAATTGCTTTGCGTTTCTCTCCATTTAATTTGATGTTAGCTATTGGCTTGCTGTAAATTGCCTTTATTATGTTTAGGTATGTTCCCTGTATTCCTGATCTCTCCAAGACTTTTATCATGTAGGGGAGTTGGATTTTGTCAAAAGCCTTTTCAGCATCTAATGAGATGATCATGTGGTTTTTTTCTTTCAGTTTGTTTATATGGTGTATTATATTGATAGACTTTCATGTGTTGAACCAATCTTGCATCTCTGGGATGAAGCCTACTTGATCATGGTGGATAATTGTTTTGATGTGTTCTTGGAGTCTGTTTGCCAAAATTTTATTGAGTATTTTGGATCAATGTTCATGAGGGAGATTGGTCTGTAATTCTCTTTCTTTGTTGCATCTTTGTTTGGCTTGGGAATCAGAGTAACTATAACCTCATAGAAGGAGTTTGATACTGTTCCCTCTGTTTCTATTGTGCAGAACAATTTAAAGAGTATTGGTATTAACTCTCCTTTGAAGATCTGGTAGAATTCTTCGTTTAAACAATCTGGTCCTGGGCATTTTTTTGTTTATATTTCCACAGGGGTTATTGGTCTATTTATAAGTTTATCTGATTTCGATTTAACTTAGGTATGTGGTACCTATCTAGAAAATTGTCCATTGCTTTTAGATTTTCCAATTTTGTGGAGTAGAGGTTTTTGAAGTATGATCTGATGATTCTCTGGATTTCCTCATTGTCAGTTGTTATGTCAAACTTTTCATTTCTGATTTTTCTAATTTGGATGCTCTCTCCTTGCCTTTTGGTTAATCTGGATAAGGAATTTTCTATCTTGTTGATTTTCTCAAAGAAACTCTTTGTTTCATTGATTCTTTGTATTGTTCTCTTTGTTTCTATTTTATTGATTTCAGCTCTCAATTTGATTATTTCCTGGCGTCTATTCTTCCTGGGTGACTTTGCTTCTTCTTGTTCTGGAGCTTTCAGGTGTGCTGTTAAGTCACTAGTGTGAGATTTCTCCAACTTCTTTATGTGGGCATTTAGTGCTATGAATTTCCCTCTTAGCACTGCTTTCATAGTGTCCCATAAGTTTGGGTACGTGGTGTCTTCATTTTCATTGATCTCTAGGGAGTCTTTAATTTTTTTCTTTATTTCTTCCTTGACCCATTGGTGATTCAGTTGAGTATTATTCAGTTTCCATAAGATTGTAGGCTTTTTGTAATTTTTGTTTTTGTTGAATTCTAACTTTAAACCATAGTGGTGTGATACAATACAGGAGGTTATTCCATTTTTTTTTTTGTATCTGGTGAGATTTGTTTTTTGATCAAGTTTGTAGTCTATTTTAAAGAAGGTTCCATGGGGTGATGGAGAAGGTATATCCATTTTTGTTAGAGTGGAATGTTCCATAGATATCTATTAATTCCATTTCAGTCATAACATCAGTTAAGCCCCTTATTTCTCTGTTAAGTTTCGATTTGGCAGATCTATCCAGTGGTGAGAGTGGGGTGTTGAAGTCTCTCACTATTAATGTGTGGGGTTTTATGTGTGATTTAAGCTTTAGTAATGTTTCTTTTATATATGTGTGTGCCTTGTGTTTGGGGCATAAATGTTCAGAATTGAAACTTCATCTTGGTGGATCTTTCCTATGATGAGTATGTAAGGTCCTTCTTGATCTCTTTAGATTGATTTTAATTTGAAGTCTAATTTGTTGGATATTAGGATAACTACACCAGCTTGCTTCTTAAGACCATTTGATTGGAAGGGTTTTCCCTGTTTTTTATTCTGAGATAGTTTCTATCTTTGAAGTTGAGATGTGTTTCTTGCATGCAGCAGAAAGATGGTTCCTGCTTTCATATCCATTCTCTTAGTCTGTGTCTTTTTATAGGTGAATTAAGTCCATTGATATTAAGGGATATTAATGACCAGTGATTGCTAGTTCCTGTTTTCTTTTGGTGTTAGTGTACATGTATTTCTATTTTTTGGGATTTATTGTTGTGGGTTTATCTATTGCCTGTGTTTTTGTGGGTGTATCTGACTTCCTTAGGTTGGAATTTTCCTTCTAGTGCTTTCTGTAGGGCTGGATTTGTGGATAGGTAGTGTTTAAATCTGGTTTTGTCTTGGAATGTTTTGTTCACTATGTCTATGGTGATTGAAAGTTTTGCTGGTTATTTTAGTCTAGGCTGGCATCCATGGTCTCTTAGCGTCTGCACTATATCTGTCCAGGTCCTTCTGGCTTTGAAAGTCTCCATTGAGAAATTGGGGTGTTATTCTGATGGGTTTGCCTTTATAAGTCACTTGGCCTTTTTCCTTTGCTGCTCTTAATATTCTTTCTTTATTCTGTACGTTTAGTTGTTTAATTATTATGTAGTGAGGGGAGTTTTTTGGTGGGGTCTAGTCTGTTTGGTGTTCTATAGCTTCTTGTATCTTCATAGGTATTTCCTTCTTTAGGTTGGGAAAATTTTCCTCAATGATCATGTTGTATATATTTTCTGTGCCTTTGAGTTGGTGTTCTCTTTCTTCTATCCCTCTTATTCTTAGGTTTGGCCTTTTCATGGAGTCCCAGATTTCCTGGACATTTTGCATTATGACTTTTTTGGCTTTGGTATTTTTTTTTTGACTGATGAATCTATTTCCTGTATTGTATCCTCTACACCAGAGATTCTCTCTTCCATCTCTTGTATTCTGTTGTTTATGCTTGCATCTGTGTTTCCTGTTCAATTACTCAGATTTTCTATTTCCAGCATTCCCTCTGTTTGTGTCTTCTTCATTGTTTCTCTCTCCCTTCTCAGGTCTTGAACTGTTTCTCCCACGTTTGATTGATTTTTCATGGTTTTCTTGACCTTCTTTAAGGGATTTATTTATTTCTTTCAATTTCGTGTTTGCCTTTTCCTCCATTTCTTTAAGGGAATTTTTCACTTTTTCTTAAAAGTTCTCTAGCATATTCATGAAGCTATTTTTATAGTCACTTTTTTCTGCTTCTTCTACATTGTGATGTCCAGGTCTTGATGTTGCGGAGGGCTAGGTTCTGCTGATGTCATATTGCTTTTTATGTTTTTGTATGTAGTTTTGCATTGACGTCTGCCCACCTCTTCTTCTAATAGGTACTAGAGGTGCTTGTGTCTGCGTGAGTTGGTATTGTTCCACTCTGTGCTTGTTGTGTGTGTCGAAGGGGGCCCATCTGGGTCCAAACTTAGCTATTGGTCTAATTGGAGCTGGGAGATTCTGTATGCCAGGGAGCTGCTCTTGGCTCAACCCAAGCTAGTTAATTCTGTGACCCACAGAGCCAATCTTGGTCTTATCAGGGCTCCTGGTCCAGTTGGAGCTAACAGATTCTGTGTCTCAGGAAGCCTCTCTTGGTCCAATGAGAGGTGGCAGATTCTGTGTCTCAGAAAGCCACTCTTGGTCTAATGAGGGCTGACAGATTCCCTGTCTCAGGAAGTTACTCTTGGTCCAATGAGAGCTGTTGGTTTGGTTTCCTTGCCTCAGAAAGTTACTGGGGTCTCAGGCAGATGGATATTGGGACTGGGCATGTAGATTGCAGGATCTGATGGAGGGTTTTGGTGGGGGAGGCCTTCTTTCAGGAGTTTTCCCTGCTGGCCAGCAACTGGGGCAGAGTTGGGTGGGGGTTCCCAGGAATTGGCTATGTCTCCTGTTCTTATTTCTGAGATTTTGTTAATGTAATGTGGTATAAAGAAATGATCAGTTTCTTTTTTATTCTTGCTTACTTCAGGGTCTCCATTGTAATTAAGAAAATAATCCAAACACCAAGATGTTTGAAGGAACTGGATTCAGAGTCACTATTACAGGCTGACATGAGTGCTGTGTTGGTTAGTTTTATATCAACTTGACACAAGTTAGGGTTATATGGGAGCTCTCAATTGAGAAAATGCCTCCATGATGACCTATAGTCAAGCCTGGTTTGGCTTTCTTAATTAGTTATTAAATTAATTTAATTTTATTGGAGTAACCAGCCCTCTGTGTGTGGTGCCAACCCTAGGCATGCATGTGGTCCTGGGCTGTATAAGAAAGCAGGCTGATCAAACCATGGGGAGCAAGCCAGTGAGTAGCACCTCTTCATAGCCTCTGTTTTGGTTTCCATCCCCAGGTTCCTGCCTTGATTACCTTCCCTGGCTTCCCTTCTTCATGAACAAAAGCAAAACAACTTAAAATAATATTCTACAATCTCCAACAGTAAGCAAATGGATGAAACTAGAAAAAATCATCCTGAGTGAGGTAACCTAGACCCAGAAAGACAAATATGGTATGTATTTACTTATAAGTGGGTATTAACTGTTAAGTAAATGATAATCATGCTATAATCCACAGATCCAGAGGGTTTAGGTAAAGAGGAGGGTTATGGGGGAGATGAATATTGTTCTCCTTGGGAAACAGAACAGATTCTGTGGGTGGACTGGGGCCCAATGTGGATGGAGCAGAAGGGATCTGGTCTGGAGAGGAGGGAGAGAGAGAGTGTGGAAAGACATGATTGGAATTGGGAGGCATTTGGGGGACAGTGTGGAACCCTAGTGCAGTGCAAACTTCCTGGAATCTGTAAGGGTGACCTAGTGAGGATACCTAGTAATGGAGGATACAGAGTCAGAACTGGTATTTTGTAGCCAGCCGAGGCTTCCAGTGGTGAGACTGGGTTACATTTTGTTGAGTTTTTAGATGAGGGGGTTTCATGGAATTCCCTAAACAATCAGGCTGATACTAGGACAGAAGATTGGTCTCTGACAAGTGACAGTGAGGCCCCCTTGTTGAGGCCAACTTCCACACAGCTCATTGAACATAGAGAGCTTGAGCTGGTGTCTGCATGGAACCTTCACCCCTACATTCTAGTCAGTTTGGCTCAAGAATGTACTCTGCAGGCTGAGGAAGGAGAAACTTATACATGAACCCAGGCACAAAACCCTCAACCTACAATCTGCCCTGCCTGTAAGATGTTCTGGGGCACTGGCAGCACAGAACATGTAGGAGTAGCCAACCAATGCTTAGTTTAACTTGCAGCCCACAGTGCATGAACAAGCCCATGCCCTACATTGCCTGGATGGCCAGGAACCAGAGACTGGATAGCCGAGAAATCTGGGTAAAACAAAATATGCTTGGCAAAAATAACAACTAATGAAATGATTCTTAATGATATTCTGCTCTACCCATAGAACAGTGCACTGTCCAGTTGTCACCAGAGAGGTTCCCTCCAGCAGCAGATGAGAGTGGGTGCAGAGACCCACAGCCAGACATGCAGAGAACAGAGTCTAAATTGGAGGTCTCCATCTGGTCTCTTCCCTCAGAGATCACAGAACCTTGCATAGGGGAGGAAAGTCTGTAGGAGTCAGAGGGGATAGAGGACACTAGAAGAATATGGCCCAATGAATCAAGTAAGCAAGGTTCACACAGGTTCACAACAACTGAATCATCAAGCATGGGGCCCTCATGGGTCTGCATCAGGTCCTCCTCTGCATATATCCTATAGCTGTTAGGTTGGTGTTTTTGTGGGACAGCTAATTGTGGGAACTGTGTATCTCTGACTCTTTTACATTCTCTTGAGACTATTTTCTTCCTTGGGTTGCTTTGTCCAGTCTGGATATGAGGGCTTTCATTTTGTCTTATTGCATCTTGTTTTATCCTGTTTGGCTGACTCTTGCAGGCCTGTTCTTTTCTGCAGGGGAAATGGAGGTGAAATGGATCTGGGGGAGAGGAGAGTTGTGGAAGAGATGGAAGAAGTGGAGGGAGGGGAACCTGTTTTTGTGATGTATTGTCTAAGAAAGAATCTATTTTCAATAAAAAAGGAGAAAATTTATCAAAAATGGACTTAATTCATTGTATATGATAATGGATTTCATATGATATGGACTTAGATTATTTTGACGTGTTATTTTTCTCCTCATGCCTGTTACTTCCATCCACTTCTTAAAGACTTAGGTGATTTAATATACTTATAAAAAACCTAGAATCCTCAAATGAGAATAAACATTCAATAATTGAAAAAAATCAATTTACTTTGGCTTCTGCCATGAAAATGAAACAAAATCGAGAACAAAATCTTATAGGTATGTGGCATGAAGAGAATCTCCAGAGTCTGGTTTTGATCAACTCAAATTTTCAAAGACAGGTGCTATGCTTCCCAATCATTTCACATTGACACTGAGTCTTTTACTTGAGAATTTGTGGCATTCCATAACTATTTCATAAAGAAAACTCTTGGTTGTTGTGGGATATTTGTACACTGTGTGAAGGTGTATTGCTGTGATTGGTGTAATAAAAAGCTGAACAGCCAATAGTTATGCAGAAGGTATAGATGGGATTTCTGGGGAGAGAAAGGAAGAATAGGAAGTATCTAGGTGAATGGGAGACACTAGGAGACACAGAGAGGAAACAGAAGGTTCAAGACGCAAGAAAGGTAATGTCATGTGATAGAAAATAAATTTTTGTAAGTGAATTAATTTAAGTTATAAGAGCTAGTTAGGAACAATCCTAAGCTATAGGCTGAGCTTTCACAATTAATGTCTCCATGTCACTATTTAGGAGCTGGCTGGTGGGACAAAGAAAGACTCATTACATATAATATCCAATGTGGAGGCTTGAATACTGGCATAGGGCATGAGAAAGTGGTCTCTTGGGTAGGCTCAGTGTACAGAAGCACAAGCTCTTTTAAGAGGCCCTGCTGTGCAGCAGTGCAGTGCTAGGTAAAAATGTCTGCTACATTGTGGACAAAGCAGCTTCCCAGAGCTGGGGTGGTAAATGCACCAGCACGAGGCTAGGCTCTCAGGGAACTGAGGGGGACAGATATAGCTACCAGAGCCACACAGGGGCTGGCATGCCCAAGTAAGGTTTGTCTCGTGGTCAGAGGAGGCTGCAGGCACATAGTAAAGTGGTCTCCTGAGAAAACCTTTAAACAAATACAGTAAAAAAATGAGTATAGACCATCATAGAAAAAAGTAGTTTAAAAGTAACAAAAAGTCTTTAAAGAGAGTAAAGTAATATAAAAGAAAAAAGCCACATAAAGGTGGGAAATAAACAAGGCATCTGGATCCTGTATGGTGTTTTGTTGACTTTGAAAATTTGAATGCTGATGAGCAAATAGCAGCTGCAGAGAGACATTGAATTATGGAAACAGCTAAATTAAAACTATCTATATATTTTAAAAATGTCTTAACTTCAAAATGGAAGTCAGAAAATATGTTGTATTGGGGGTGAGGTTATGCCTTTGTTTTCATAGCAAACAGAAAGTTATGGTTCTCTTCAAAATTAATGAAGATCAAATTTGATTGGGGGAGACCTCCGGAAAGTCTTGACTACAGACATGAAGAAAGAAACCAAAACAGACTACAGGATAGGTGACTTATATGCTGATCCCTCTGTGTGAGAACAGCTCTGAGTCTCAATGAAGCATGATAAATCTTGTTGGCTACAGAATCCTCATGACTCATTATCACATACAATCCTTTCACATGGCATGGATAGAGGTTTGGTTATACAGTCGAAACAAACATAAAGTTAACAGATGCCTTTTACCTGCTCAAACATAAAACAACAACAAAAATCTTTAATTGACCTGCACATGCCAGGAGACACATGACTTCTTTGGGGAACAAGGTCTGAATATAGCACAAACAAGTTCTCCTTCTGGCTAGGCCATGGAGAATCTGATTCAATTCTGGGAGGTCTGATGGATAGTTCACTGTATAATTCTGGGCATGACCCCAGGAGCATATGTACTACATGCTCTCCTTGTTTTTCTTATACAAATCATATTACTGATTGCCTCTATTTTCACTTTCTTAGAGCTGAAATAGCTATTGCATTAGGAAAACTTACCCCTGATGACTCTTCTCTGGGTGAGCCAGAGGAGATATTGTTAAAATTATACAGTAGACCTGATTAATCTTCTAAAGCCTTTGGTGTTTCAAGTGTGACCATGAATTCAGGATTCTCAAGAACAGGATGCTGTCTTTCCAACACATCCTGTGACTAGCCTGAAAGAGTCACAGTAGTTCATGATACTATAAACTTGCATAACTGTTCTGGAGAGAATGATTTTAACCACAAGAGTCTAGGAGAAATGCAAATAAATAGATGATATCAAGAGTTAATTGGAACAGTCTAGGAATAGGGAATGAAGCAGAATCATAGAAATCCACAATGCCCTCCTTTCTAATAGCTGTGTCAATACTGTAGGATGTTGAAAGGAAGGAGATATAAGAACAATAAATAAGCAGTGCCAACTATTAAGTGTAAGCTTTTAAGTAATACAGTTTACAGGATGATAGGAGAAAACCTGGTATATCCCCCATAGGAGTAGCACAGAATGAAGAATGAATTGATTCAGTCTTGGCTGATGAGTTAATAGTGAGAACTTAGATTTGACTAGAGGTAAACATTAATCACTAGAGGTAAAATTCTCTTTCACTTTGCATGGTGTTGTAACCGCAAATGCTGCCCAGTGTGCCAGTTGGACACACTGTTCTACTTGTAGGTGTGCCTAGTTAGAAAAACTTCCTTTGTCACTTGCAACACTACTTATGATCCTGACATTAAAGCTATGAATCAAGTAGGTAATGATTAGTGGTAGGAGAGTTGGGGAACAGAAGGAGAATGAGGTAAGGGAACAAACTGGCAATTATTGTAACCATTATTAGAAACTTAAGGAAACAAATATGATTGTAAAACTGTTCATGCAAACTCTTGAAATTGTATAAATAAAAACAGCTCAGGCTATCTGGGGCCTCTTGTTTGAAATACAAGGTCATAGTTTCTTCATTATGCCAAATTCACACATCTGTCCCAGGTCATCAGACCCATTCCTAGCATATGCACATCACACATTCCATATTTGTATTAATGCAGACATATATGTTACCTTAAAAGTTTATGTGTTAGCAGAGAAAAATGGACCAGACATAATTAAGTCAAGTAGCCCAGGTGATCCAGCCTCTCAGAATGCCTCTGTTGCAGTCTCCTCAAAATTCTGCATCCAGAACAACATCAAAGCTGCTAACTGAGATTGTGCAGCCTCACAGACTATCCAGCTAAGACTTCAGATAAGCTCTACACTTTCCCATCACACAGACTAGACAGCCAATATTACAGCTGGTTTTCCTTAAACTGCTAAGTGGTCACTGCAGAGCTTGCAGATTACTCCACCCCCTTCAGTTCTCTGAGTGCCTAGTCTCATGTTAGCAGCACCTGGCTGGAGTCATGTTTACTTCCCCAGCTCTGGGAATTTGCTGAGTCCAAGCATCAGGCATTTCTACCTAGCCTGCCAGCTGCTCAAGTGCTCTGCTGCATAGCAGGGCCTCTGATAAGAGCCTGTGCTTTTGTATGCTGTGAGCAGTGGGCTAGTATGCAATGCTAAGTGGCTCCACTGCTCAATATCTTTCAGAGGTAAGAATGACAAATGATGCTTCAAAATAATAAAAAAAAATAAAATGTAAACCACACATGTTAGTTTCTGTTACAAGTACATTTTAAGCTCAATATACCCATTTAGAAACAGCTTGTTCTACTATAGTTGGTGGCATACACCTGTGATGCTGGTACTTAGAAGGTGGAATCAGGAGGATCAGAAGTTTAAGGACAGCATATGCTACATAGTGAGTTTGATGTTAGCCTGGGCTATATGAGATCTCATGTCCAACACAAACAAAACCAACCAACCAAACAAAAAACCCCAAAACAATAACAAAAACATCTTGATCAACATTGTAAAATATGGAACCCAAATATTATTCCTTAAAAAAGAAGTTGGCGTTAGAACACATGTGAGTTCAGGAACTGTGATGGTGATAATAAATGTATTCCTAAGCAATGAGAACTCTGAACCAGTATGATCATAAATATGAGACCAACAGGATACATAGTAAGCCCTTGTTGGGAGGAGGTAAATTCAGGATTTGGTCTCAGTTCCTGGAATATTAGGGCATGGCAAGAAACTTGTGAGACAGGCAGGAACATCCTTAGGTATGCATGTGCAGAGCACAATGTGAAGACTAGCATACTGGCATGGTGTTTACACACATGGCATGTGTAAACAATGGTGTAGAGAGAATAGTATTGGCAAGACAGATGAGAAAATCATCCATGCTACCAAAGCACTTCATCAAAGCATAGATCAAGAGGATAGTATTAATTTGACATTCTAAGAGGCTTCTTATAAATAATTACTTCTGTTTTTCAGTCATTAAAATAAACTACACAATGAGTAGGAATCATAAAGATCTTTCCCTGTTGTGGATATCGCTCTGTATAAATAAACACTGATTGGTCGGTAGCCAGACAGGAAGTATAGGTGGGACTAACAGAGAGGAGAATTGAGGGAACAGAAAGGCTGAGGAGGAGATTGCCTGGAGCCTCCGCCAGGACAAGCAAGATGTAAGGTACCAGTAAGCCACGAGTCACGTGGCAAAGTAAAGATTAATAGAAATGGGCTAAATATAAGAGTAAGAGCTAGACAACGATAGGCCTGAGCTAATGGCCAAGCAGTTTAAATAATGTAAGAGTCTGTTTGTTTATTTTATAAGTGGGTTCCGGGACTGGCGGGACTTAGAGGGAGCTGGAGAGAAATTCTCCAGCTACAAATGGCACCCAATGGCTTGAGTTTCCACCTTAAACCTTAAAATATTTAATAACCAATTCTAAACAGAGCCAAAACGTGGATTTGTGCTACTGGCGGGTTCCTGGCGTTTGCGCTTGACCTGCCATATGGTATAAATGAGGCGTCTGCCAGAAGCACATTACACTGTGTGGTACATTTAGTCTTTACTTATAAAAAAAGAGGCTTCTGGGCTACACGCTGCTTTGATAGAACCATAGACCCACTTTTCTTAGACTTAATGGGTCCCAGAGCTGGCGGAAAACGTACGCCACCATGCTGGAAAGCTGTATTGACGGTGACTGGTTTGCAATAACTTGGAACTCTCTTGATTCTCCTGTATCAAACTCAATATAAAGCTACTAGGGCCCTGGACCTCCATTGACTAAGATATTATAGGACAAGGTAATATCCTTTATTCAAATCTATTGTTAACAATCTTACACAGATATTCCATCAGCAGATGTAAAACATATACTTCCCCATATCAACTGCTACTATGTGCCCTGACTACCATTTTTTACCTTCAGTTCTAATTTAATGTGGCTTAATTGTTCACATAGTGGTCAATCTTGGCCCCATCAAGTTATTTCAACACAGTTGTAAGAGAAATTTCTCAATACCTACATGTGATTCTGTGGAGGCTAATACCCTATAATGACTACTTTCGTTAACTTGCAATTCATTATCATGCCCGACATCCAGTGTGATGGGAGGAAGCAGTTTCTAAATCAAGGTTCCCTCTTCTCAGCTGAGTCTAGTCTGTGCCAAGTTGACAATTAAAGATAATCATCTCTACCACTATCTTAACACTCACACAATTCACTTGAAGGCTTACAAGTTTCCTTATTAATTTATTCTTTCATTTATATTTACTGAAAATCTGTGAATATTCTGAAAATACTAAAATACAATGGAATGCAACTTACTTCAAAGCTCTTGACTATCTGTCTCTGTATGGAGCTTACAGATCAGTAGGTCATTGGCATCTAGAATTTAAAGGAAATAAAAATGATAAAGCTTTAAATACCAAGAAAACAAAACAATCTAATTAAAACTTAGAACTGAATAGTGTTCTCAGAAAAAAAATACAAAGGGCTAAGAAATATTTTTTAAAATGTTCACCATCCTTAGCTATCAGGGAAATGCAAATTAAAACTACTTTGATTTCATCTTATCTCAGACAGCATGGCCAAGATTAAGACAATGAAAGGTCACAAATATCATCAATGGTGTGTAGAGCAAAGAACTCTCATGCACTGTTGGTAAGGTGCAAGTTGGTGTGCCCACTGTTGAAATTAATGTGGCAGCTCCTCATACAACTGGAAATATGTTTACCATAGTATCCAACCATACCAGCCCTGGCATTTTTGGCCATATAACCAAACGATTCTATTTCCTACTAAAGAAATGCATGCTTAACCATCTATTCACCATAGCTAACATATAAAAATAGCATAAATGTCTGTCAGCTACTAGATAGATAATTAAAATATTGTATTTATATATAATGGAAATTTATTCAACTATGAAGAGACATGAAATTAATTTGCAAGTAAGTGGATGGAGCTGGAAAACACTACACTGAAAAAAAATGCCATACATATGATCTTAGCATCAAATCTCTAGATTTGTGTGTTTACTTCAGAGCACCTACAGAATCCAGGAAACTAGAAATGGACCATTGATGAAGATGAGACAGAAAGATCCTAAGGGATGTGGATAGTAGAACACAGCTGATCAGAGGAACAAAGAAGTTTTAGGGGGTGGGGCTTGAGAATGTAGGACAAAGGAGGGGACTGAAGGAGGATCAACTAATTCTAAGGGTTTTTGAATTCTCTCACTTTCAAAGTAAATATATTTTAAATGTGCATGCCTCTTCTTAGAAGATGTTAAAACAACATAACTTTATAGAGTTCTTTCCATTTAAAAGAAAGACATGGAAATTGGAGATATTTGACAAAGAAAAGAAAATCTTTATAATCACAGTTTCGCAATTTGTTTGTATTTTTATTTTGCCTGTTTTCCTTCCTTTTATCTGTTTATAGTAAAGCCTATCTTTTATTTTTATCTCATATTGAAATATTGAAATCAATCAGAAATGATTGTCATTGGCCTTATGGTATTGTGTGTGTGTGTGTGTGTGTGTGTGTGTGTGTGTGTGTGTGAGAGAGAGAGAGAGAGAGAGAGAGAGAGAGAGAGAGAGAGAGAGAGAGAGTCACTATGTTGTAGCTCTCCTGGCTCTCAGAACTTGTGTAGACCAGACTGTTTTTTAACTCATAGAGATCCACCTGTGTCTCTCTCCTCAGTTGCCCTGATACAATTAAAGACAATTAAAGGAGGGTGGAATGTGCTCAATATTATGCCAGAAACACCTTCACATTGTGGTGAATCCTTGAAATAAGTACTTTAAATATTTAATTGGTATTATAAGGGCTATACGTGTAATTTAACAGCTACTAACATTGTAATCACTCATTCATATGTGGAGACAAGGACACAAATGCCAGCTCATTTGATAACTGCCTCCCTGCTTCCAGATATCCAAACCCTGTGGTCAGATCACACCCACAAACATCTACAGGACATGGCTTTCATAGGAGGTGGTTAGAAAAAGCCTATCAACTTCAGGAAGTAAAGGGGAGAAGACAGACATACAATACAAAAGAAATTCTCAACTGGAGTCCTCTTTGGGTTCAGTTGCTTTTGCAGCTTTTCTCTCCCTCTTTGAACAGAGTTGGAAGTGTGACATTTTAAAGTCAGTTTTTATAGAAACAAATGTCAGGAGAGGTGAGTCATCCTAATATCTCTAAAAATAAACCTGGGTTGTCAAAGAAATCAAAACTTGGCCCTCAATCTTAGCCAGTGAGAGAGCAAAGTCTTCCTGCCGTGGGTTGTGCAGCTGCCAGAGGTAACCCTAGAAGCCGAGGGCAGTGCAACTGGGGAGGCTGAAAATGAAGAGCAGAAGGAACTTGTGGGTTTTGCTTTATTTAACTGTGAAGTGGCCCTCAGGAAATGTACTATATTGAGAAGAGGAGAAACTACTTGCCTCTTTCAAATAAGGACCATGATAGACCTCCTAAGGGAGTATTCTCCATAGTTCAGAATTTAAATGCAGTTTTCTCAGCTGCAGAGAGAGTTACTTCCCAGGGATGGCATATAAGATGGCTGATGTGCTGCCAGCAGAGATTGGAGAAAAGGGGACCCGAGATTGTGGACCATCAACCCTCTGTGTATTCCCCTCCGGATCTTCTGTTTAGCTGCCTCTAGAGGGCCAAGGCAGAAATGCCTACGTGTCCCAAGGTCATGCTTTATGGCGTGCACATGTCATGTCCTCCTCCATATAAATACTTCTTGTAATACTAGTCTTCCTCTTCTTCTTCTATCTGATCTTCATGTTCTGTGTTCCTAGATCAATGATGATTTCTGTGATACAGGAAAGGAGTGAAGTAAATTTTACAGGAAATTATACAGAGATGATTACCCAGGCTTGGGTTAAGGCAGTTATGCAGTTCATGGGAAAGAACCTGCAGCCTGTAGAAGCTTTATAGGCTTGTATAAACTGTACCAAATGTGTGGTCAACTACAGCACATAGTATGATGTGTGTCAACACACTGGACTCAAATTGGCCATGATGAATAATTCAGTTTCTGAGGATATTCCAAAGACATTTTGTAAAACTTGAGACCCTAAGGGGTATTGGCTGAAGACTGTTGATGGAGTAACATATAGATGGGATGACAAACTGAAAGTGTGGGAACCTAGAATAGGAGGAGAATAGTGGCCTCCACCAAGAATGGGAGATGGCAACTTTAATCCAGATATTTTTGATTCCTCCTGAAGGAGTGTAGAGACAACGTGGCAAGGGTTGGAGTGATTGCTACAAGTTTTATTGGATTCCTAGATTAAAAAGACCTGCCAGAAAAGGTGAGCTTCCTTTCATGGAAGCTCTAAAAATTGGATCAAGTCTTCATTGGAATTTTTGGGGTATAGAAGGACAAAAGTTGCTGACTGTAGGGACAGATTTCTTGTCTGAGGTCATTGTAGCCCACCAGTCATGGGGCTTGGTGTTTGCAGAGGGCTGAGGAGGAACTTAGGCGGCTGCAGAGGTCTTGAGGTTGGAGCAGGCTGTGTGAGAAGGAAATGTCTGTCTGGTACATTGACCACTGTTCTTATTTTTACCTTTTTTGCAAAATTGCATGTTGTTAGCCTCTAGGTCAAGTTCTCAGAAGATTGTATATAATCATTAATAATAAAAATAGATTATGCTTGCTTTGGTGTTAAGTTTGGGATAGTTCCTGTGTTTAGTAAAAGATGATGAAAAATATATTGGTGATTTTCTAAGAATAACCTTAGGAAACATGAGAACATTTTATGTTGGATGATTCCCCCTACCCCTTTTTCTCTGTTTCCCCTTACTTATGATAATAAAAGACTGAGGTTACCAGGGCAAAAACAGAAGCTAAAGAAGCTAGGGAAGCTAAAAAAAAACTGTAGCAGAGAAGCTACTTAGAAACTGCAGAAGCCCGAAGTGACCTGTCAGCTTGCACGAGCACTGCCTTCCAGGTATCCCATCCTTCAGACCCCTGAAACTGCTGAGGCTGGTCCCCGGAAGTCACTGTGTGGTAATAAGCAGCGACAGTGATCTGAATTTTGGGCTGTGAGATTCTCATTACCTTCAGGAGAAACTCAGGTCCTTTGTGGTGTCCATGTGGGCCCTCATGTATACTGCAGTGTCAAATGGAAACAAAAATCTACCCTGAACTGAATCCTAAGGGGCAAGCACAGGAAATGTCTTTTCTATGTAGCCTCTCAAAGATATTCTACCTGTAGGCAAGCATGAATTCACTTAGAACTTGTGACAGTTAGCTTTAATTGTTCAGTGGATACAACCTAAAATCACCTGGAAAGTGATAGTGAGGGGATGTCTATGTTGGCATGTGGGTGTATATCTGTGGAGAGTCATAATTAAGTCAATGGATGTAGGTACCACCACTCCCCAGGCAGGGTGTCCTAACTGTGTGGAGAACAAGCAATGGAGCATGCATGTCTTTACTTCTGTCTGCTCTCCACTATGGAAGTGATGTGATTACCTGTTTGAAGTTCCTACTTTGACTTTCCACAATGATGAACTATAACCTGGAACTGTCAACTGTAATAAACCCCTTTCTCCCTTAAGTTGCTTTTTGTCAGCGTGTTTAATCAGAGTAACGGAATAAAACTGGGACAGATGCACATGAAAAAAATACTGTATTGTTTTTAAACTTTTCCCAAAATGTTCAAGGCTAGGGAGTTAGTGCAGCAGTTTTGTAAGTAAAAACACCTGAGTTTCATTCCCAAAGACAACATGGAAAATCCAGATGTGAACGAACATGCTTTCCATGCAAACACTGAGGAGGTAGAGACAAATGGATCCCTGGGACTTGCTTACCAGCCAGGTGACTCTATTTGGCAATTTCCAGGTCAGTGGGAGACTTTGTCACAAATAAGCAAAAAAGGTACACAGTGTTGCAGAATAACAGGCAGGTTGTTTTCTGTCCTCTGGAGACATGTTCACACAAGTCACACACACACACACACACACACACACACACACACACACATACGCACGCACGCACGCGCGCGCGCACACACACACACAGAACTTAGTATATTTATATATTGTTGTGATATAATACTCTTGTAAAAGCAACTTAGGGAGAAAGTTCACAGTCCAAGGTACAGTCTATCATGGCAGGGAAGTAAAGGCTACAGTTGCTCAAAGCAGATGGACACAATATGTACATGTCAGGTGAATAGAGCAGTGAATGTATATATGCTAATGCTCAGCTTTCATTTTCCATTTTATACAGTCCAGGATCCTCTGACTAGGGAATGGCCCTGCCCACCATTAAGATGGTTAATCCCACATCAATGAACATAATCAAGGTAATTCTCAATATGCACCCCCAAAGGCCCATTGCTCAGGATCCTAATTCTGTCAAGTTGATAATTAAAACTATCACACACACACACACACACACACACACACACACACTCTTTTTCAGATGCAGGACATTTCACACACAATAACATTATAATGAATGACTGGCCATTGCCCACATGACTGCACTGGAGACTTGACTCAGTGATTAAGAGTTCTCTATGCTTTCCCAGAGGTTCTAGGTTTGGTTCCCAGAACTCACAGTTGGATAGTAAACATCTTTCTGTAACTCAAATTGTAGGGGATCTGACACCTTCTGCCCTCCATGGGCAACCTCACTCATATGCACATGCTCTCAAACATATTGTCTTGGTCAGTGTTCTATTACTGTAAAAAAGACACCATGACCGAAGCAACTCTTATAAAAGAAAGCATTTAACTGGGGTTTGCTTACAGTTTCAGAGGTTTAGTCCACTGTCATCCTGGCAGGGAGCATGACTGCTCATAGGCAGACATGGTGCTGGAGAAGTAGCTGAGAATTCTATATCCAGATCCACAAGCAGCAGGAAGAGAGAGACACTGGGACTGGCTTGAGCTTTTGAAATCTCAAAGCCCACCCCCAGTGATACACTTCCTCCAATAAGACCACATTTCCTAATCCCTCTCAAGTAGTGTCACTTGGTAATGACTAAATATTCAAATATAAGGGCTAATGGGGCCATTCTTATTCAAACCACCACATGTACATTTATATAAAAATAAAGATGAATCATTAAAAAATAGATTACATTGCCTAGTGATATTTTAGCTTCCTTAGCTTGTGTTAAGTACACTCTGTGAAATTCACACAGCACCAAGTTGCCTAACAATGCCTAACAAATTAGAACCGAATGTGTTCTAGTTCTAAGCTCCATATGGCTACAGAGCAGCACTGAATGAATCTTATGAGCACCTAAATACCCACAATTTAGATTTTGTCACTGTCATTTAACAGTACTTATTGTATCACTTACCTATCCACATCTATCTACATGTCCATCCTCTGCTATAGTTTGAATACTGAAGTTACTTCAAAAGTCTATGTATAAAAATTTTGTTTGCCAGGGTGGTGATGCTGGGAGGAGATGGAACCTTTAGGACTTAGGGACTTCCTTGGGTTGTGGGTAGCGTGCCCTTGAAGGAAACTGTGGAGTTCTGGCTCACTTCTGGCTCTCTTTTGCTTTATAGTGATAATCTGGACATTTGTCTCCACTATGTAGACCTCAAGCTAATGGAATCAGTTGTCATAAGCTGAGTCCTCAAAACTATGAGACGAAATAAACATTTTCTCTAGGATTTGATTGTCTCAAGTATTTTGATGTGTTGATCTAACATTTCTTTATCCATGAATCAAGTTTTTTAAAAGTCAAAATTGGATAACAGTGCCTATGGTGTGAAAGAATAAAAGCCTGGGTTCAAATCTCCAACACCTACATAAAAAGTTAAGTCTTGCTGTGTTTATCTGAAACTCCAGCATTGGGGAGCTGTATCTCAGGAACTTCCTGGTCATCCAGTCTACCAACAGTAATGAGCTTCTAGTTCAGTAAGAGACTTCATCTTACAAGGAACAAGGCAATGAACAACAAAGGAAGATACCCAACATCCTCTTCTGGCCCCTGTACATCCATATGCATGTAAAACACACAAACACACATAGAGAATTATATGTGTGTTGTCCTGTAGAATTTGATAGATAATGTTTTAATTTGTGGGTTATTAAGGTCTTTTAAAACAATGATTGCATATTTTTCTCACTATCTGTCACACTGTCAAGTTGTGATAATGAATTGACATAGAACTCACAGAATATTGTTAGAGCAAATGTGGTGAAAAGGAAACCTCATGTCTAACATATAACTCCACAGACCATGGAATGAGCAGACTAAAAACTTGTCTATTTTTTAGAAAGACACTTTAGCAGGCCAAATTCTACAAACTTTTTTTTTTGCTTTTTAAAAATATGATCTGGTTGATTTTATTTCAGATTCTTAAATAATTCCTTAGAAGTAGAAATGAATATCAGACGATCAGTGTCCACACTCCTCTAAATATTTTATTTATACAATTTATTTCTACTCAATTGTCCAATTGTACAAAGTACTTTATAAGATAGTCAAAACACTCCATCAATTGCCTTCTTGAAGGAAACAAAGATTTCTTTTAGTGAGAAATAAATGATTAGCAGGCAAAATGATCTTTACTAAACACGATACAAATTAGAAGTGGACATTTTAGTGGGAAAAATGATAGAACATATTTTATGTGACTTAAGAGGGCTGGATAACTCCTTTTGTTCTAAATTATCTTTTATTTCACTTTCTTTATTCTACCTAAATTCTTCCAATTAGAGATTCATTTTAAATAACAATTCAGTGTGAGAGAAGTGACTCTAGGCCTCTGAGGCTTGTCATTGTTCATACCTGGTATGAATTCAGTTCAATCCTATTTTTCTCCTTTTATTTTCCTGATGGAGCTGAACTGTGGTGAATAGTGATAGTGAATGGTGGGAGAGAAGGGGAACAGAGAGAGACATATTTATTACGATGATATTAGCTGCCATCTCCTCTCTAAAGCAAAGGTGTGAATCCTGTCTGCTTATTAAAACTGCCTATGTAGAAAAGAAACAAAACAATCCTGAACTTGCTCTCCAGCCAGTCTACCCACAATCATGTGTGGTTGATATATTGTGCACCCCAGTAAACTTATCTGGGGGTCAAAGAACAGAACAACCACTATATTAAACATAGGTTTAGGCAGTGGTAGCACATGACTTTAATCCTAGCATTCCAGAGGTAGAGATCCATCAGGATCTCTGAGTTCAAAGCCACACTGGAAACAGCCAGGCATGGTGACACATGCCTTTAATCCCAGAAGTGATGGCAGGAAACAGAAAGGTATATAAGGCATGAGGACCAGGAACTAGAGCCTGTTAAGCTTTTAGCTTTTACAGCAAGCAGTTCAGCTGAGATCCATTTGGGTGAGGACTCAGAGGCTTTCTGTCTAAGGAAACAAGATTAGCTGAGGAACTGGCAAGGTGAGGTTAGCTGTGGCTTGTTCTGTTTCTCTGATCATTCAACATTCACCCCAATACCTGGCTCTGGGTTTGTTTTTATTAATAAGACCTTCAGAAATTTGTCTACAATAGTGATCTTCTAATTCAGTAAGAGAAAGGAACAAGGTAAAGAACAATAGAGGAAGATACCCAACATCCTTCTGGGTACATACAAACAAACACATACATAGAATTGTGTGTATGTTTTATCCTGCAGAATTTGAGAGATAATGTTTTAATTTGGGGGATATAAAAAAGGTTTTTTAAAACAATGATTGAATATTTTTTTTTGATCAATGCCGAAGCCCCTCAGCTCCCATATAGAATCATATCAGAATCTTTGTGTGTGTGTGGCAGGAGTGGGGGAAAGCCATAGTTGTTATTCCTTCTTAAAATTACCAAGGTAGATTTTAAATTAACTACTTAGACAGAGTTATACAGTCTCCATCTTGGTAGCACAGTTGTACTCCCATGTTAGAATATCCTGAGCAAGGATCCTAGGATTGATTTTTAAGATTTCTGAATAGTTTTAATGTGTAGCAAAGTTTATAATCATGGCTTGTATCAAATAACTTAGAGGGCTTATCAAACAAAGCATGCTGGTCTCCAACTCTAGACTTCCCAATTCAGTAGTTCTGGCTGCTGGGGACCCCCAGAAGTGTCATTTTGAACAGGCTTCAAGTGTGGAAATTATCATATAGAATCATGTTGTAAAGCTGTTCATCTTAAGGGCCAATGGTGAACTTTGTCCTTTCCTAGGCATATCATATTTTTGTCCACCACGAGAAATGGATAAGACTTTTGTTAGCTCTATCATTTGTGCTGACCCCAAACTGAAAAATAACCAAATATTATGTCCACTTGAGTTCAATTTTCAGCACCCACATTACAGAACTCACAGTCATGTGTAACTCCAGCTCCATGAAATGTGTCATCCCTTTTGGCCTCATCTGACACTGCACCCATATGCACAAACCACCACCACATGCATAATTCAAAAATATACTAAATATTTAAAAAGCAGAGCTGAAGCAGAATGATTCTCAGTTGTAAGAAATTTTTTATATTTGGAATCTATTCTGATAGCTACACAGTGGCTATTTCTACTGTTTTATGTGTAAAGTTGGAAGAAAACCATTTTCAAGGAGGAAATGATCACAAATAAGGTCTTATTTGTGAGCCACAGTATTTTCTACTTGTTATCTGGTATAATTAATGATCTTATTCTCATTCTCAAAGGGTGCTGACTTAGACAACAAAGAGTATGTGTCTAATTTTAGGAATTTTTTACTAGATACTTGAGACATAGAAATGATTTATCCAGTGATAAATTTTGCTCTACATTGTAAGAATTTCTTACTGTGCATATGAAAAATGAAGAATTCCATGTATACCTGACCTTGAAAAATATTATTCATTTCCAAATTATAGCAAAGTCATTGGTATTATAAAGTCTTAGCCTTTCTCCCCATATAAAAGGTTCCAGTCAGTTGAATCATTTCTCTAGTTATACCCACACGCCCTCCAAAAATCCCAAACAAGCTTTTTTCTTCACAGAAACAACGTCCATAAAGTCATGCCAAGACCCTAAGTATAATGATTAAAATAATCAATGTCACCAATGCTGTCTACCTTTGTTTTGCCATCCTGCTCTGCTCTCTGAGTGGCACTCCTGGTACCTCAGCCTGCTCCAGGGATCACAAGAGGGTGCCACTATGTTTTGATTAGCATCTACTTTTAAATCTGAATCCTGCCCCCTACCCCAAGCCTGGGGTTTCTCTGTGTAGCCTTGACTGTCCTGAACTAGCTTCATAGACCAGGCTGGCCTGGAACTCATGGAAACAGAAATCTGCCTGCCTCTGCCTTCTATATGCTGGGATTAAAGATGTGCACAACCACATAGGCTTGTAAATACTATTCAATCAAAGCTCTAAATAAATCAGATGAAATTGCAACCATGCAAGAAAAAATAGAAAGAGTCCAGGCATAAAAAAAAATAAAAGTTGTACTAAATTTCTTCTAACACAAACTCTCTAAATAAAATCTCCAAGTATGAGCCTAGGAATATCAAAGTGTTCCCACACATTCACATCCTCCTCTTCTCCAACCTACTCTCAGAAAGAAAAAAGCTAAAGCCTCTAATTCTTAGGTCTTCAGGACAAACTCCCAGTGACATCAGCAAAATATTTCCTTTGCAGACAGTTATGAACTTGTCTGAAAACATTTCAAGTGGCTTGTTCAGAACTCTGCTGTCATAAAAGGGCCTTTTAATCCCTTGTCTACCACTGCAATAAACTAGGATGGAAAGCCTGAACCCTCAGATGTAATAGTGCCCTCCTGGCTGTTTGTGAATAAAGCTGCTAGAATTTTATATCTGTACTAGATCAAGAAAGGTCAGCTTCCTGACCCTGGAAGCTGTTCTCTGCTTACCATTTTCAGTTTAAAGATCAGGATCTGTGGCCAATAAAATTGGCAGTTTTCACTAAGGAGCTAAAAGCTCATTTACATGTGGTCATGTTCGGCAAATAGCCTGATTTGAGAGGGAAAAGCTAGTTAACTTCAGACACAGAGCAGATTATTAAGTAGCACACCAACCTAGGATCAGGGAATAAAAGCCCATTTGAGCCACCTTATATGAATGGAACTTTAAGCTAAAACAAACACCATCACGGGTGTTTGAAGTTAGAAAATGAAATGGAGTTAAGCCACGTGGAGACATATGTACTTGAGCAGAAAATCAGTAACAAGACCGGTCTCTCTGTGTTTCTAAAGTGGGTGATATTCCCACTTGTCTCTGCTACTTTATATTTTGTCCTGTTTGGTTACAGGTAACTCTGTATTCTGCTACTTGCACTGATATAACTGATTACAGTTCTGTTTTCCACTGTCATCAAAGAGTCCCTGTGTCTTGAAGGATGAATTCTTGTAACTAGTTCAAGTCAATTCCTTCATTGGGTTTTCTTGGGTTACCATCTGTCTTAGTCAAGTCAGGTAATGATCAGAAGATCCCTGCAAAGAAGGCTGTGAAAGGCTACCTTGCACAAATTCTGCTATAAGAGTATGGATTACTTAAAACAACTACATCTTGGATGGATCTGTGTCCAAATGCTCAAAATTATATCCCTTTTTGTCTTCTAAGTCATGAAATTTAAGAAAAATCTATATTGCAAATGACAATGACATCTGCCATCACAGAAAGCAATGTAGTTGGGCAGCAATGGCTCACACTTTTGTTCCCAGCACTCAGGAGGCAAAGGCAGATAGATCTCTATGAGGTCTACAGGGTGAGTTCCAGGACAGCCAGAATCGCACATAGTAACCCTGTCTTGGAAAAAAAAAGGAGTTTTCAGTTTTCTGTAAGGAGTATATATATTCATATATATGCACATGTATATACATTTATACATATGTATATTAAATAAAAATTTTTATGTGTATGATTGGTTTACTTGCATATGAGTATGTTCACCATATGTATGCAGAGGCCAGAAGAGGCTATCTACTCTCCTAGAACTGGAGTTACAGAGTATTGTTAAGCTGCCACATGGACACTAGAAATTCAACCTGGGTGCTCTGTAAGAGCAGCAAGTGCTCTTAACTACTGAGTCATCTCTCCAGCCTCAAAAATGCATATATTTTAATTGTGATATTTCTAAAGTACAAACTTTTCCTCAAAAGATCTCTGATGACATGGATGAAAAATTAAATATTATAGCCTTTGCAAAATGTTTCTATTATGAAATTCCATTAGGGTATCTAAGAAGAAAGTATTTATATTTTTAAACTAATCCCTCATCAAGAAAACAATAGTATAAGAAGATTAAGGCCCTTGAGGACAGGTCAAACAATAAATGGCATGCCATATTTTTAATTATTGTAATAAGCTGAGATCAAAATAAATGTATTAATGTGAGAGTATAGCTCAAGGCAGAGGGAAATGTGAAAGAAAATTTTTCACAACAGAAGAAAGGGTCTCTGGTGAGAGGTTGTTTTATTTTGAGAATAAAAATTTTTGTATTTCTATCATATTTGAGTTTGATACCTTTCTATTAAACATTGGAACATCCCCTGCTTTATTAGTAGTGAGCATGCATTTGGATTTGGCAGTAAACACCTGGATGTGACACAGGAAGTTTCAATTGAGCCAATTAGAACACATTTTAAGAGTAAATGAAGTGAGAGCCCACCAGCACCCAATTGGACTAAGATGTGAGTCTCCTCATACTCAAACACTCCAGCTCCTAGGCTTTGAGCCCAGGAGCACAACCCTGCACCCCTACACCACCACCCATTGCAGTCCCAGTCTCAAGCCAATAGGCAGGCCTCCTGTAGACAGGTCAAACTACCACCATCCTCTACCAGACCCAGTAACCCAAAAGCCCCACCTCCCCCAAATCTGATCCACCCTCCAAGACTGCAACTGTTCCCTGAGACAGAGCTCACCAGCACCCCAACTGGACTAAGTGGTGAGTCTCTATCCTCAAACCCAAACACCCCAGCCCCTAGGCTTTGGGCCCAGGGGCACAACCCTGCACCTCTACACCACCACCCGTTGCAGTCCCAGTTTCAGGCCAGTTGCCAGGCAGACCTACTGCAGACAGGTCAGACTACCACCATCCCCCACCAGACCCTATAACCCACAAGCCCCACTCCTCCCAACCTACCCACACTAAGATTGCAGCTATTCCCTGAGACAGAGCCCATGAGCGCCAATTGGACTAAGATCTACTCCCTGAGACAAAGAGCCCATCAGCATCGACAAGACCAAGAGCTCCCACTGGACCAAGAGTATCGATCAGACCAAGGGAGGCTCCCTCAGACATAGACACTACTTGCACCAAGTGGAGAAAGAGATGGGTAGATGCCAGTGCAAAAATACAGTCAACAACATAAAAACCAATATACCTCCATCAGAACCGAAATTAGCAAGACCTGAACATCACAACATAGAAGTCACAGAAGAAATTGACCTTAAAAATGACCTTAAGAAGATGATAGAGATCTTTAAAGAGCGAATGAAAAATTCCCTTAAAGCATTTGAGGAAAAGTCAAACAAAAACTTTGAAGAAGTCAGTAAATCCCTTAAAGAAAGCCAAGAGAAAGCAATTAAACAAGTATGGGAAACAGTTCAAAATTTGAAAACTGAAATAGAGACAATAAAGAAGACACAAACTGAGGTAATGCTGGAAGTGGAAAATCTGAGTAAACAAACAGGAACTACAGATGCAAGCATAACCAACAGAATGCAAGAGATGGAAGAGTGAATCTCTGGCGTTGAAGATACGGTAGAGGAAATAGATTCATCAGTCAAAGAAAACACTAAAGCCAATAAATCATGACCTAAAATGTCCAGGAAATTTGGGACACCATGAAAAGACCAAACCTAAGAATAATAGGGATAGAAGAAGGAAAATATCAACTCAAAGGCACAGAAAATATATTCAACAAAATCATAGAAGAAAACTTTCTCAACCTAAAGAAGGAAATGCCTATAAAGATACAAACACGTTACAGAACACCAAATAGAATGGACCCCCAAAAAACAGTCTCCTTGCCACATAATAAGCAAACCACTAAACATATAGAATAAAGAAAAAATATTAAGAGCTGCAAAGGAAAAAGGCCAAGTAACATATAAAGGCAGACCCATAAGAATAACACCTGATTTCTCAATGGAGACTCTAAAAGCCAGAAGGTCCTGGACAGACGTTATGCAGGTAATAAGAGACCATAGATGCCAACCCAGACTATTATACCCAGCAAAACTTTTAATCAACATAGACGAAGTAAACAAAATATTTCATGGTAAAACCAGATTTAAACAATGTCTTCCCATGAATCTAGCCCTACAGAAAGCACTAGAAGGAGAATTCCAACCTAAAGAAGTTAGCATTATTCAGTTTCCATGAGATTGTAGGTTTTCTGTAGTTTTTGTTGTTGTTGAAATCTAACTTTAGACCTTGGTGGTCTGATAGAACACAGGAGGTTATTCCAATTGTTTTGTATCTATTGAGAATTGCTTTGTGGCCAAGTATGTGGTCAATTTTGGAGAAGGTTCCATGGGGTGCTGAGAAGAAGGTATATTCTTTTTTGTTAGGATGGAATGTTCTGTAGATATCAATTAAGTCCATTTGGATCATGACTTCAGTTAAGTCCTTCGTTTCTCTGTTAAGTTTCCATTTAGGAGATCTGTCCAGTGGTGAAAGTGGGGTATTGAGGTCTCCCACTATTAATGTGTGGGGTTTTATATGTGGTTTAAGCTTTAGTAGTGTTTCTTTTACATATGTAGGTGCCCTTGTATTTGGGGCATAAATGTTCAGAATTGAAATTTCCTCTTGGTGGATCCTTCCTGTGATGAATATGTAATGCCCTTCTTGATCTCTTTTGATTGATTTTAGTTTGAAGTCCATTTTGTTGGATATCAGGATGGCTACACCCGCTTGTTTCTTAAGACCGTTTGATTGGAAAGTCTTTTCCCAGCCTTTTATTCTTAGGTAGTGTCTGTCTTTGTATTTGAGGTGTGTTTCTTGTATGCAACAGAAAGATGGGTCCTGCTTTCGTATCCATTCTGTAAGCCTGTGTCTTTTTATAGGCGAATTAAGTCCATTGATATTAAGAGATATTAATGACCAGTGATTGTTCATTCCTGTTATTTTTTGGTGGTAGTGTGTCTGTACTTCTTATTTTTGGGGTTTACTGCTGTGGGGTTATCTATTGTCTGTGTTTTCAAGGGTGTATCTGACTTCCTTTGGCTGGAATTTTCCTTCTAGTGCTTTCTGTAGGGCTGGGTTTGTGGATAAGTATTGTTTAAATCTGGCTTTGTCTTGGAATGTCTTGTTCACTCCGTCTATG
>CABHPP010125492.1:0-45379 GCA_902168425.1 Peromyscus attwateri | reverse complement strand
CTTCTTCTTCTTCTTCTTCTTCTTCTTCTTCTTCTTCTTCTTCTTCTCCTTCTTCTTTTTAAAGATTTATTTATTATGTATACAGTGTTCTGCCTGCATGCCAGAAGAGGATGCCAGATCTCATTACAGATGGTTGGGAGCCACCATGTGGTTGCTGGGAATTGAACTCAGGACCTCTGGAAGAACAGCCAGTGCTCTTAACCGCTAAGCCATCTCTCCAGTCCCTGGAAGGGCAGTCTTGAAGGAAGTAAAATATAAAATGAACTGTGCCAAATCTGAATACCTACCATAAATTTGACCTAAGAAATCTCTTTGGAGCTTAAAAGTGAAAGTGTATTATGACTGGTCATGACTTAAAAAGCAAACAAACAAACAAACAAACAAGCAAACACAAAAAAAACTAACATGAGTTTCAGAAAAAAACTTATATGTACATGATGTGAGTGTATGTGTAAGTATTCATGTGTGTAAGTGCATGTGTGTGCATGCCACAGTATATGTGTAGACATCAGAACATAACCTTCACTATTGGTTCTTGCTAGTAACTTGTTTGGGATAATCTCTTTGTTGCTCACTGGTGCACACACTGGGCTAGCTGGTCCACAGACTTCCAGAGTTTCTCCTATCCCCGCCCTCCCACCCCCACACAGGAGGTTGGGCTTACAGACCAGTGCTAAAGAGATTAGCTCCTACATGAGTTCTAAAGATTTGAACTCACGCCGGGCGGTGGTGGCGCACGCCTTTAATACCAGCACTCGGGAGGCAGAGGCAGGCGGATCTCTGTGAGTTCGAGGCCAGCCTGGACTACCAAGCGAGTTCCAGGAAAGGCGCAAAGCTACACAGAGAAACCCAGAAAAGAAAAATGAAAAAAAAAAAAAAAAGATTTGAACTCACATCCTTCTGCTTGTACAGAAAGCATTTTATTTTTTTGTTTTTTTGTGTTTTTTTTTTTGGGTTTTCGAGACAGGGTTTCTCGGTGTAGCTTTGCGCCTTTCCTGGAGCTCACTTGGTAGCCCAGGCTGGCCTCGAACTCACAGAGATCCGCCTGTCTCTGCCTCCCTAGTGCTGGGATTAAAGGCGTGCGCCACCAACGCCCGGCACAGAAAGCATTTTAACCAACTGAAGCATCTCCCCAGACCAGTTTACAGTTTTTGATAAATTTATTGTATAATGTTTTATATCAAAATGTTAGGTTGGGGGCTGGAGAGATGGCTCAGCAGTTAAGAGCACACACGGCTCTTGCAGAGGACCTGAGTGTAGTTCTTGTACCCATAGTTCACAACTGCCTGTTAATAACAGCTCCAGGGGATATGACACCTTTTGGTCATTGAAGGGAAATTCACTCACATATGCACACGTACATACTCCCCCCACCATAAAAACAAATTACACATACATACACACACACACACACACACACACACACACACACAATGAATGTAGCTTAAAAAGTTAAAGAAGTCGGTTGTTGAGCATTCCTTTAATTTTTTTTTTTTTTTTTTTTTTCAGAGCTGAGGACCAAACCCAGGGCCTTGTGCTTGCTAGGCAAGCGCTCTACCACTGAGCTAAATCCCCAACCCTCCTTTAAAATTTTAAAGAGCAATTAGATATTTATCTTTATTTGGGGGAATTACCCTGTATAAAAAGCTTGTGTAAGCTAACAAGAAGTTGGAAAAGGCTGGTCATGGTGGCATAGGCCTGTAATCTCAGTGCTCATGAAACTGAGGCAAGAGAGTCATGAGCTCAAGATAGCCTAGGCTGCACAGTAAAGCCTTGTTTCAAAAAAACTGAAACCACACAAACACCTCTGCCGGTCGTCAGAAGTGAGAAGTGAGGTCTGGGTTCAAATCCTGAAATCTCTCTTGGAACAAGCAAAAACCACTCAGTCTCTATCCAATTCTTTATGTTTAAATGGAAATATTCTTGCCAACTTCAGTAGATTGCTGAGTGAATTAAATAAGAACACATGGCAAGTGCATGGTACACTGTCTAGAGCTTATCAATTATTCAATAAATGAAAGGCAAATCTTTCTGACACTTGTTCCCATGAGGTGACATTACATGTCCAAATATGATGAATAAGAGAAATTCCAAACTAGGTTTTCCAATGATATAGAATAGTAGAGGTAAAGCGACCACTTCTTGACTCCACTTGCTAAACACACCCCTTTCATATAGCTTTGTTGTGGAGGACATAATCAATTCATGCTGTTGTTCTGTGGTGCACCGCACATGCGAGGGAGGTATGCAACACTGAGTGATAATATCTCTAGCCAAAGCATGTTTTCAAATTAGTAAAACCATTTTCATTGGAGGAACAGAACTATCATTACAAATTTACCCATTTTTAAATAATTTAAGAATAACTTGTTTGTTCTCAGACAGGGTCTCACTATCTAGCCTTTGTTAGCCTGTAACCTGCTACACAGACTAGGGTGGCCTCAAACTCAGAGATCTTCTTGCCTCAGTCTCCTAAGTACTGGCATTAAAGGTGTGTACCACCACACCTGGCTAAGATAACAATTTTGTTATCATCAGTACAATAGTAAGAATATGGAAGTATATAATGAAATGTTCTAAAAATTATTAAAAACTAGTGATGCTTGTTAAATTGCATTAATAGATTGCCAGAATATACACTATTTTAAATTTTAAATGTTCATACATTATTCAAAGATATGATCAATGTAATGAGTGCTTTTATTTATTTTTATCATTAACTCTCTGTACAGCTCTCCAATAGGACTTGTATCTCTGGGGCTTTACTGCTTTAACAGTGGTGGAAGACAAGTGCATAACACACTGCCTTGAGTAAATGAACATCCTAGTTCTCTTTGACACCAAAGACTGGGCTTTTAATCTCAGTTGAAAGCACAATGCAAGCTATGGACTAAGAATCATATTAATTCCTGTAAGAAAAAGGAAGCCAGTAATCTGGCAAAAAAGCAAGTTAAAAGTTAAGGACAGCTTGAAAGTAAGTACCTGAACCAGGGTTAAAACAAACGCACCTGTTGATCTTCTGAGGCTGCACAGGAATGATGGGGATGACCGTGTTGCACAGAGACTTGCAGAGCGGGCACAGGTACTCTCCACTCTCCAAGTCAAACAGGTCAACATGAATGCGCTGCTGAGAGCTTAGCTGTACAGCTTCAAAATACCTGCAAATTCAAGACGGAGGTCCACTTACAACAACTCACGTGGCTTTGATCTACTCTAAAGAAAAGGGCTAGAATTTTGGACTTAATAAGTATCTTTAGAACTTATATGCAAAAACACATATTATAATTCTAGAATTCCATTTTGGGTATGGATAAAGTGGAAAATACATTCTAGCAGATACAAATTTGATCTTAACTTGTCCCCTGCCTTAACAGCAAGTGGACATAGCTAGAGACTCCCAGTGGTCATCTACAGCACTGAGGGCTTTCAATGGAAAATTATGCTTTTAATCTGATGGCAAATGAGTAAACTATACAAAAAAACCATCAGAAATTACATTTTGAAATTTTTATCTTTTCTCAAGATAAAACTAGAATTTGTCATATTGTAAAGATACTTATTATTTTTGTTTGTTTGTTTGTTTGTTTTCAATACAGAACTTCTCTGTGTATCTCTGGCTGTCCTGGAACTGGCTCTGTAGGCCAGGCTGGCTTTGAACTCAGAGGTCCACTGCCTCTGTCTCCCTGGTGCTGGGATTAAAGGCATATGCCATCACCACACAGCTGCAAAGATACCTTTTAGTGTTTTGGCTTTTTTTGTTGTTGTTGTTTTTTTGGTTTTTTTGAGACAGGGTTTCTCTGTGTAACAGCCCTGTCTGTCCTGGATCTCGCTCTGTAGACCAGCCTGGCCTGAAAACTCACAGAGATCCACCTGCCTCTGCCTCCCAGGTGCTGGTATTAGAGGCATGTGCCACCACCACCTTGGCCTAAGTTTTGGTAATTTTTTACATAAAGCTTATTGCTTCTCTTACGTGACTAGCAGCAGACAGTGATAATACCATCCGTTTGTGAGAACCAAGTGCATTTTCAGTGCTGGGAACCGAGCCAGGGAGCACACTGTGCGTGTCAAGTACATGCTATTTTACCAAACTATATTTCTAACCCCTGAAAACATTAAGCTGGGAACTTTAAACATCAATTTCTAAGGCTTACAATAAATAGAAATA
Source organism: Peromyscus attwateri (assembly GCA_902168425.1). Taxonomy (NCBI): domain Eukaryota; kingdom Metazoa; phylum Chordata; class Mammalia; order Rodentia; family Cricetidae; genus Peromyscus; species Peromyscus attwateri. The sequence goes on along the minus strand of CABHPP010125492.1, from coordinate 41,214 downwards.
TAATTAGTATCATGCAAAAAGGATTAGTAATTAAAATTGCTTTAATTATTCCAGTAAGAAATATAGAAAGAAGACATGAGAAAACATGCCTTTTTGTGGAGTCTAGTGAATGTCAATGTTCCTAGTCTCTTTCAAGAACATGTCAGAGGGACAACTTACTTCTGCCAGCATACTGCATGCATTACATGACCACAGCTTCCTGTATAAGTTCCATGGGCAAGGTCTGGATCCATGAAAAGAGGGTCCAGGGTTTCTGGTTCAGAAAGACACAATTAAGAGGTAGATTCTTATGTTTTCTAGAGTGTTAAGGAGGTGGGAGTGGAGGAAAAAGTTTTTAGATCTAAAGTTCTGATCACAAAGCTTTATTTCTTAAGAGGGTCTAAGTATAACAACGACAGCAGTATATATTTTCCTAATCGTAAGAAAAAAGGTGGAAGGTAGCAAGGCCATCACGTTAGATTCTGAAATCTGTATGGATTAACAACTATATTCATTCACACTGTAATTCTGAACAGTAGTAGGTTTAAGCTGCATTATATTGGTGATTATATTGCTTTCCTCTGCTTCAAGATCAAATGTGCCTTAGTAATTTTAAAGAATAATTTGAATACATGACAACTTATAAAGAAGATTTATTTTTATATGAGTGTTTGCCTGCATGTGTGTCTGTGCACCAGTGTGTGCCTGGTTCCCAAGAAGGCCAGAAGAGGGCACTGGATCCTCTGCAACTAGAGTTGCAGACAGTTATGAGCCATCATGGAGACCCAGGTCCTCTGCAAGAGCAGCAAGTGCCCTTCACTGCTGAGGCACCTCTCTAGCCACTCTAAATGATAATTTTAAGAGAGGGTAAAAAAACAAAAACAAAAACAAACAAAACAAAACAAAAAAAACCCTAGAGCAGGGACTTCAAATTATATCACTGCATTACTCATGGTCTGAGGCCAGTTAAGGCCTCTGTCTCCGTTCCTTCATTTATAAGATGGTATCTAATGCTCAAGGTTGTTGAGAGGATTAAGTAAGCAAATACAGGATTTAATCAGTGACTGGAACATGTTAAATACTAATGAATGTTAGTTTATTATCCTCATCATTACTTCAAGGGAATTTAAAAAACAAAGCAGCTAACTTCTGATAAGTATGATGTGTTACCTAATTAAAATTTTATAAAGTAAATGTTTAATATCAATCTAATCATAAGGCAGAAAGATAAATTCACACTGTGAGACATTGGATAAGATTATTAGTCTGTTATTATCATGAAAAAGGGGGCAAGAGAATAGTCTATATTAAAACAACTAAAACAAACTTATTTTGCTTTGTTTTTGAGACATTGTCTCAATGTGTAGCTTGGGCTGGTCTTGAACTCACTATGTAGGCCAGGCTCACCTCCATCTAATGGCAATCTTCCTGCCTAAGTTCTCCATGTGCTGGGATTACAGGCATGAGCCACCATGCCCAGGTAAAAGAAACTTCATCAAATATGTTTAGCTCTTTATTTTAAAATATGCCTCCCCACTGAAGACATTTTGAGAATAGTTATAGAAATAAAGATTTTATATATATGTGTGTGTGTGTGTGTGTGTGTGTGTGTGTGTGTGTATAATAGACTCCTCAGTTTTGGGAAATGCATTCAGAAATACCTAGAGATGAAGTGTTATGAGGCCTGCAATCTACTTTCAAATGGTTCAGCAAGATAAAAATAAAGCCAAAAATAGATGGATTGAGCAATGTGACCAAGAACTAACAAAAATAAAAACTAATAAAAAAGCCAAGTAGTCAATGTGGCATGTAAGAACCTAATCTATTTCACATATGAATATGTGATCTAACCAAACAGGACTTACATATAACCGCACTGCTAAACCTCTTTCAATGTTTATTTTTATTCTAATCACATAGAATTAGGCAGGAAAAGAAATGGCTGAAATTAGATTAAGCAAGCGATACATACCCCCTGAGAGGTCTATGGGTTTCCCCCTGTGTTGGGTTAAGGCGGTGGATTTCTGGACACAGGCTGATAATACCATGGCATTGTTTTCTAGTTTCACCTCTTGTTCTTCTTGGCAGAGGATGCAGGTCAGCACCTCCTTTTCAGTAACTGCTGGACCCCGTTTAGGACCCAAAGCAATTCTAGAGTGGTCACTAACCGCTGGAGTGCTACCAAAAGAAACAACCAGAAATGAGGACATATGTTTTTACATTGTCTTTACATTTTGGTAGATTTTTTAAGTAAGTAAATAAAAATAAAAATTATATTTATCAATATTACCTTTAAAAATCCACCCTGAATTTTCTGGCTTTAAGTAGTTAATTTTCTAACTAGAAAATTCAGTTTGTTCTAAGTGCACAAAGAAATACATCACAGAATAGTATGTATATTATGATTCTATTTAATTTACTATATCAACAAAAGTGGAGCCATTTCTTTTTTTAATAATAAATATGTAGTATAGATGTCAAAGAAATTCTATAAAATATAGAAAAATATTAAAGGAATAAAAAGCATTGCACTGACAATGTAATCACTAGTTACCTTGTTTATTTCTTCCTAGTTTGTTTTCTATTTATAATACACATTTTGTACAAACAACGTCATTATATATACATAGATTTATTCACTTAAATGTTGCCTTACTCACTTATACCTTTGTTATTTTGTCATGAATTAGGATTTACTCAGAAACAGTTGAAATAGCTGCCTAGTGCTACTCTTGTTACTGTACCATAATAGTTTTATCCAATCCCTCTCACTGGACAGTTAGGCTTCTAATTCTATTTTAGTAGCTATTAAAACTACAAAAGTTTAATCTTAATAAATTTTAATAATGTAGCAATCTTTAGGATCTATAGATATACTTGATAATACAATACAAATAAAAGCAACTATTTATAATGGTTTGATTGTTATGCTGTTTCACATATTTTATATTTTTTTTCACTTAATTCTTATAATAAACGTATGAGGCAAGTACTACAATTACCACCATTTTCCCAGAGGGAGAAACTGAGGCCTAGAGATACTAAGAGACAGACCTAGGAACTCATCATTAGTAAGTAGTAAGACCAAGATATAACTAACACAGGTAACCTGGCCCTCAGAGGCCTGCAAAATTATACAAGAAGCTCCCTAAAATATGATTCATCACTCAGTGAACTATAAATAACTCAAATGCTCATCAGTGTAAGTGAATTAACATAACATAAAAGATTACACAGTTTTCAAAGGGTACTGCTCAACGGTAGTAACATGTAGCCTGATATCATTAGAGATATACTAAGTACGTATCATTGAAGCAAACAAAACAAAAAGCAGAATAAGATAAAACCACATAATTTTGTGACTACATATATTCGCATGAAATAGTATAATAAAAAATTCTGATATATATACATAAAGCTTTTTTGGTTTTGGGGACAAAACGTGTAACTCAGGCTAGTCTCCAACCCACTGTAGCTCAAACTAGCCTTGAACTTTCAATCTTTCTTTTAACCTCTTGAATGCAGGGTTATGCATATAAAGCGTATAACCACAGAAGGCCGAAAGGATTTGGTTAAGTACCCAAAGGAACTTTAGATTTATCTCAACCATTTGATTTTCAACAAGAGAATATAGTAATAACTGTAATTAAAATAGTAAATAAAAAAGGCATTAAGACAAAAAAATTAAAACTTAAGAGAGTAAGAAATCTGCCTTCATCAACACTGGAAATGTCTTTTGCTTTTGAAGTTTTTTTCTTTGTTGAGAGTTTCATGGGGTTTCACTATGTAGCTCAGACTGATAGGAAACTCACTATGGCATTCAGAGCAGCGCTGCACTAATGGCAGCCCTGCCTCTGCCTCTCAAGTGTTGGGATTACAAGCACGCACCAAGATGCCTGGCTTCATTGAGAACTTTTATGGCAAACCCTTATAATGTTAAAGAAAGAAGGAGAAAATATGGGAAATAATGTTTAAAGATTATAAATCAGGAAGACAAGAAGGAGCAAAGGCCTCCACAAAAATAGGCAAAAGATTGTAACAGGCATTTGGCAGAAGACAAAATGTAAAAAGTCAGTAAACGTTATAAGAGTTCATCCTTGCACTCTAGCAACCAGAAAATGTTTCCTTTGTAGTGTATGGTCCTAGGGATTGAATTTAGGGCCTCATGTATGCTGAGCCAGCACTCTACCACTGAGCTTCACTCCTAGCCCATACATTTTATTTGGTGGGAATGAACCATGTTCATACACTAGGAGGAGTCAAAACTGACAGAGTCACCTGGAAAGATAATATGAAGCATCTGCTAAAATTTTAACCTAGCCAGGCGTGGTGGTGTACACGTTTAATCCCAGGCAGAAGCAGGTAGATCTCTGTGAGTAGGAGGTCAGTCTGGTCTACAGAGTGCCTTCCAGGACAGCCAAGGGTACATAGCGAGATACTATCTCAAAAATAAATAAGTTAATTAAATTAAAATATTTGTTCAATTCTGCCCTGGGAGAACTATCGGCAGGCACAACGACAGAAGGAAGTACATGTGAGAATTCTCTGACAAACTAATGAGGGGGAAAGGAAGCATTGCAAACCTTGCCAAGCAGATAAAATACACACACCCGCACCATGGCAGACTGTCTGTCCATTCATAAAGAGTAAAAGAAGGATAAAATACACACACCCACACCATGGCAGACTGTCTGTCCATTCATAAAGAGTAAAAGAAGGATAAAGGAAGGAGGAAGGATGACTATGATCAGAATGAATGATATACATGTATGAAACTGTCAAAGAATTTATTTAAAAAAGAAATGAGGGGGTGGAAGTCAAAGGGCACATATTTACAGGCATGCAGAAGGAGCAAACCTACAGATTTTATGGACAGCGCAAAGATTATAGCTGTTTCAGATCCTCTTATCAAAAACAATAACTACATGAAGTTGTTGTGGAATATTCCTTTACACTTGTGAAGATGTGTCACTGTGATTGGTTTAATAAAGAGCTGAATGGCCAATATCTAGGCAGGAAGATGTTAGGCAGGACTTCTGGGGAGAGAGGTCTCAGGGAAGAAGAAAGACGGAGTCGCCAGCCAGAAATGGAGGAAGCAGGATGGGCAGTACAGAGTAATGGTAACCAAGCCATGTAAAAGAACGTAGATTTTAAAATATGGGTTAATTTAAGTCATAAGAGTTAGTGAAACAAGCCTAAGCTAAGGTCAAGCTTTCATAATTAATAATAAGTCTCCATGTCATTATTTGTAAGCTGGAAGCCCAAAGAAAAGGCCTGCTACACATAGCACGCAATGTCCAGCCACATATATCAGCACAGGGCCTGAGAAAGCTAAGAAAAGTTCTGGACAAGGAGCCGGATGTATCTTCCTAGTCCTGCAGTCTCTCAGACAGGCTGGTGCTTGATGGCATGGCTAGCAGCTGCTGCCCACAGCCAGCAGCCAGCAGCCAGCAGCCAGCGCCATGCACAAAGCTGAGCCATACAGCAGCTGAAATGGCAGATTAAGATTTGTCTCACATGGTCAGAGAACATTGCAAATGCTTAGTAAAGCCATGTCCAGAAACAGAAAACCTCTAAGAAGGTACAGTATGTTTAAAAATGTGCTTAGATGCTAAAGAAGGAAAAGAAAACAGGTATAGACAGTCATTAAAAAAATAGTTTAAAAATAATAAAATCTTCAAAAAGGAGTAAAATAATATAAAAAAAAAAAAACAAGCCACATAAGGATGGAAAATATAACAACAGTGAGTTTGAACTTTATATGGTACTTTGTTAATTTTAATTTGTTTTAATACTAATGAACAGAAAATGACAGCTGCTGAGACACACTAGATTGTGGAAGGGACTTCTGAATTAAAGCAGCCTAGATACTTTAGGAATGCCTTAACTTTAAAATGGAAGTCAGAAAATGTATTGCTTTGGGGAGGAGATTATGCTTTTGGGTTTTTCTGTTTGTTTTTTTAGCTAATTTTTTTTATTAAGAAATTTTGTATTCATTCTACATACCCACCACAGATCCCCCCATTCCTCCTCCTGCTCCCTACCCCCAGCCTACCCCCCTCCCCACCCACCCCCATCCCATCCTCCAGAAAGGTATGGCCTCCTATGGGGAGTCAGCAAAGTCTGGCACATTCATCTGAGGCAGGTCCAAGCCCCTCCCCCCTGCATCAAGGCTGTACAAGGTGTTCCACCATAGGCACTGGGCTCCAAAAAGCCAGTTCATGCACCAGGAATAGATCCTATCCCCTCTGTCAGGGGCCCCTCAGATTATGCTTTTGTTTTCACGGAAAATAAAAGGCTGTGGATTCATTCAAGATTGATAGAGATCAGGTTTGATCAGGGAAGACCCCCTGAAAATCCTGGCTACAGACATAAAGAAATAAACCTAGAAAAACTACAAGACAGATGACATATATTTTACTTGCTCAAACATAAAAGAAGCAAACAAAAATCACCTTTGGCTGGCTTGTGTACAATGCATAGTTCATACTTGTGCAGATATGTACGTTACCTTTGAAGTTTGTGTGTTTTCAGAGCAAGGGGACCAGGCACCAATGAACATGGGTGGACCAGGTGATCCAGCCTCTCAGAGTGTCTCTGCTGCAGTTTCCTCAAAGTTCTACATCCAGAACAGTTTCAAGGCTCCTGGCTGAGATGGTCCAGCCTCACACACTACTCTAGTCAGGACTACAGATAAGCCTTGTGCTTTCCCATTGCACAGAGACTGGACAAATGCTATGGCTAGTTTATCTCGGACTTGACCATTATCTCAGTTTTTTCAGGGTCCCCCAGTGATGCTATTGCCCCCGGACATCAGGAAGCAATCTAGAGAACATGATGCCTACATTCCCAAGAGGTGGGGTGGGTAGTTTTTAGTCATTTGATGGGTTATGGATGTTTGTCATCATTTAGGGGGATTGGTTACAAGTTGGTATTGGTCATGGTCAGGAAAAAAAATCAGAAAAAGGAGTTTAGATTCAGGGATCTCTTTCTGAAGGGAAAAAAGGAGGATATATTATAGAAATGATGGGATAAAAGGGTGGATTGTTGAGTCTACTTTTGAACAACCACTAGTCTCAAATATTTTACATTAGTATGGATTTTTGTATATTGATACAAATTTAAGGTTATTTTAGTTATACTGTATATATGTTTCTATACTTATTTAAGGTATTGTACCTATGCAGCCCATTTAAAAATCCTTGAAAGTTATTTAGGATAATAAAAAAAAGGTTAATAGTCATCTATAACAATCAAACTTATAGTCATGTTAGGTATGTTTTCAAGGTCATACAGAAATATATTTTAGATAGGTAGGTGATCTTCAAACACTTTTGAGACCTACAGAATATGGCATTTAAAATGTTTTAATAACATAAGGCTTTCATGACAGTGAGACACATCTGCTCCTGGCAGCACCAATCTACTTCATAAAAGGATGACAGGTACCAAAGAACCTCTTTATGGAGATTGCTTTCATTGTGGCAAAGCTAGCCAGTTGGGCAAGAAATTGCCCTTGCCTCAACTGCTAGCAGTATACTGCACAAACTGGACAACAGGACAAAAAGGAGTAAGATTGCCAAACTTTGCCAAGACAAGGTGGGGACAGTTCTTCAAAATTCCTACTTTAAAAAAAGTCTGCCAGATATTCTAGGCCTGTAGGCGAAAGATGGATACCCCAACATTGCAGAGGAACCTTGGGTAACTGTGCATGCAGCCAGCTGCTTCTGTCATTTCTCATAGCTTTGGAAGTTGCTCTGCATTTCCTGTTTACTCGGGTAATATTATATCCTTCTTAGATCTTTGATGGGGTTGAAAACATATAGTTACAGTTTTCCTTAGTCATGAAAAAAAGTAAATTAGGTACAAAACTTTGGACTCATCAAGAGAGGATAGATAATAGAGTATTTTCTCTGAATTTGTCAAATACAAATGGACTGGACATTGTGAATGTAATTCTTATCTCATAATTGTTCTTATTGTTTGTAGTTTTATTGTATTAGAGTTAAAACCTTTCCTTTTTATTTAGACAAAAAAGGGGAAATGTTGCAGAATATTCCTTTACACTGTGTGAAGATATGTCACTGTGATTGGTTTAATAAAGACCTGAATGGCCAATAGCTAGGCAGCAAGAGGTTAGATGGAACTTCTAGGGACAGAAAGGTCTGGGGGGGGAGGGGAGAGAAGAAAGGCAGAGTTGCCAGTCAGACACAGAGGAAGCAGGATGGGAAGTACAGAGTAAAGGTAATCAAGCCATGTAAAAGAACATAGATTTTTAAATGTGGGTTAATTTAAGTTATAAGAGCTAGTGGAACACGCCTAAGCTAAGGCTGAACTTTCATAATTAGTAAGTCTCCATGTCATTATTTATAGGCTGGTGGCCTATAGAAAAAGCCTGCTATATGAAGTATATAAAGTAGCTGCTTGATGAAATAATTATTTCAGTATTTTTATGTATATGAAAACACCACCATGGCTAGCAAGATGGTTCAGCAAGAAAAGTGCTTGCCACCAAGCCTGATGACCTGAGTTAATCCCTGGTACCCACACGATACAAGGAGTGAAATGGCTACTACAGTTGTCCTCCGACCTCCATATGCACACACAATAAAACAAAAAACAATAGCAGCCAAAAAAAAAAAACAAAAACAAAAACAAAAAACCATGTTGTACATCTTAAATATGCAGTAAAAATGAATACATTTAAAAACCTGAAATTCAAAGAAAAAGAATGATGTAAAGTCTACAGCATAGATCTACATGTGCTAATATAAAAAATGTATACTGAGAAAGCAAGCTATAGAACTAAATATATGGGGGCTGGAGAGATGGCTCAGCAGTGAAAACCACTGGCTGCTTTTCCAGAGGACCCAGGTTCAATTCCTGACTCCAACATGGCAACTCACAACCAACTATAATTCCAGTTCCAGGGGAGCTGGTGCCATCTCTGGCTTCTGTGGGCATCAGGCACACACACGTACAGACATATATGCAGGCAAAACACCCATACACATAAAATAAAAATAAATCTGAAAAAAATGTTTTTTAAAAAACTAAGTATAAAGAAAAAAAAAAATGCTGGTGTGGTAGGTCATGCCTGTCCTGTCAGCACTGGGGAGGCTGAGGCAGAACTGCTGCAAAGTGAACACCACCATGGACTAGATAGGATGACCCTGTCCCAAACAAGCAAACAAAAGAAAAACCAGTATAAATCACTTCTATCAGGTGGTAGATTTATTTTCAGTCTGTAATAATTATAGTCATTTTTCCTAGAAACTATAAAAACAATATGGAATATATAAAGTAATATATAAATGTGTATCTAATAATATCAATGAATAGAAAATAATGGGTTGGTTTCTATTTTTGCTGTTACCATTGTAATATCTTTAGGAAAACATGATTGTAGAAGAATGTTTTGTTTTACCTCTCTTCCTCCATAATGGAGTCTTCCTTCCCTGACATTTCTGATGTATTGTCATACATGAGTTTGTGAGTTTCAATGAAGTTTTTCTGTAAGGCAGACATCTGGGCCATGATCTTCTGGCGGTGTAGCCTAGCAGCTTCAGCTTTTCTCTTCCGTTCTGCCTTTTCTTTATCATGAGTAATCTGAATAATATTAAGTAACACCAAAATTAGATAAGAGCTCCTGTTAAAAATTAATATTCAGAATGAATATTCCCCATTTGATATAGCAGTTAGCATATCTGATAAGGCAGACTTCAAATAAAAAGTAATTAGGAAAGATAAAGAGGGCTACTATATATTAATAAAAGAGCAATCCATCAAGAAGATTTAACAATTATAAACACTTATGCACCAAATATAAGAGCCCCTAATTTTATAAAACTACACTAGAAGGCACAAAAGACTTTATGGGTCCTGACACAGCAATAAATAGTGGGGGCTTCAATACCCAACTCTCGTATTTAAATAGGTCTTCCAGAATGAAAATAAGAAACCTCAGAGCTACAACACACCATCAGCCAGTGGATACAGAATACACAACTGACAGATAGGGGATATTCACTCTTCTCAATGGTATATGGAACTGTCTCCAAAACTGATCACATCATAACCCACAAATCAGTACTTAATATATTTTTAAAAAACCAAATAAACTCTTTTTTGTTTTTTTGTTTTTGTAGTTGTTGTTTTGTTTTTCAACATAGAGTTTCTCTGTGTAGCTCTGGCTGTCCTAGACCTCTCTCTATAGATGAGGCTGGCCTAGAACTCACAGAGGTCCACCAGCTTCTGCCTCCTACGTGCTGGGATGGATGGTGCATGCACCACCAATGCTCAGAAGAATAAATTCCTCACATCAGACCACAATGGAATAAAAGTAGAGATGAACAAGAAAAAGTACAAAAACTACAAAAATACTTGTAAACTCAACCATACTATTTTTTTTTTTTTTTTTTTTTTTTTTTGGTTTTTCGAGACAAGATTTCTCTGCGTAGTTTTGATGGCTGTCCTGGATCTTGCTCTGTAGACCAGGCTGGCCTCGAACTCACAGAGATCCACCTGGCTCTGCCTCCCAAGTGGCTGGGATTAAAGGCGTGTGCTACTGCTGCCCAGCGAGCAATACATTTTTTTTTAATGATTTATTTATATGGACATTGGTGTTTTGCCTACATGTATGTCTGTGTGAGGTTGTCATATCCCCTGGAACTGTAGTTACAGACAGTTGTGAGCTGCCATGTGGATGATGGGAATTGAACCCGGGTCCTCTGGAAGAGCAGCCAGTGCTTTTAACTGCTCTTAATTTGTCTTCTTTTTTTTTTTTTTCCAGAGCTGAGGACCAAATCCAGGGCCTTGTGCTTGCTAGGCAAGTGTTCTACCACTGAGCTAAATCCCCAACCCCTACATTTTTTAATTAATGTGGGCCATTAAAGAAACCAGAGAAGAAAATTTAAAATTCCTAGAGTAAAATGAAAATGAGAATACAATCTTCCAGAACCTTTGGGGCATAGTCAAGGCAGCCCTAATAACAAAATTTATTGCTATAAATTCTCATATAAAAAAACAAAAACCTGTGACATCTTAAATAAACAACCTAATGATGTACTTCAAAGCTCTACAAAAACAATACTAATCCAATCCCAAACCCAGATACTAATCTAATCCAAAATCCAGGAGACAGGAAAACATTTAAAAATTAAGTAAGAAATTAATGAAATAGACTAAATGAACAATACATAAAATCAACTAAAGAAAGAGTTGGTTCTTTAAAAAAGTAAATATTATTAAATCCTTAGCCAATGTGACATAAAGAAAGAATGTGAAGACAAATTTAGAATGAAAGGATGTTGTACAACAGACTCAATGAAATCCAGAACATTAGAGAATAATTTGAAAACTTATATGCTAAAAAGCTAGACAATCTAGAAGAAATGGCTGAATTTCTACTCGCACATGAACTACTAAAATTAAAACCAGAAGATAAAAATAACTTAGAGACATATTATAAGTATTGAAGATTTAACCCAGTATAAGTACTGAAGATTAAACCAAGGCCTTCTCACATGTTAGGCAAATGCTCTACCATACACTATGTATAGTGCATTTTCTTTTAGGAAAAATAGTTAATAACCTCAAGTAAGAATATTCTAACAATTAAGATGGATGTGGTGGTACATGCCTTTAATTCCAGCACTTGGGAGGCAGAGACAGGTGGATCACTATGAGTTTGAAGCCAACCTGGTTTACATAGAGTTGCAGAACAGCCAGGGCTATATAGAGAGACCCTATCTCAAAAAAATATCAAAAAACAAAACAAGACAAAATAAAAAATAAAGAATATTCTGATAATTAAATATTAGCTAATTAATTCAATATTAGCAAAATATGATTCAAAACATGGAAAATCATGACATACATGTTAACTAATTTCACTGAATCTAAGATATACCATTATACTTTCTAATTTTAGACATGAAAGTATTTTTAAAATTAATATAATAGGGTATTTCTTTTTTTGTTTTTTACTTTTTTATTTTTTTGTTTGTTTGTTGGGTTTTTCAAGACAGGGTTTCTTTGTATAGCTTTAGAGCCTGTCCTGGAACTCACTCTATTTCTAACAGAGTCCCATTGGGCATCAAGTTCCTCTAATTTTGTAAGATATATACACCCTACTCAGTATATGTTAGGTGCAGTACAGAAGCATAGGAATAAAAATGGACAGAACTCACATATTTCACCAACAGCTCCTCCTAAAGAAGGAAAGTGAGTCCTTATTCAAAGACAGAGATGAATAAACATTGTTAGAGTGCTGTTACCTCATCACTCTTAATGGACTCCAAACCTGAAGTGGTAGCCACAACTAAAGAAGATTTCTCTCTTAATCGCTTCACTGTGTCAAACATCTGTGAAAAGAGTTGAAATATTAAGTTTGGTTAGACTGACCAAGAAGACAAGTCACTAATCTGATTCAACTATCTTGTCTTTGAGTTAAGCTACTTAGATATGTACGAGAAAAACAAAACTTAAAAAAAGTGACCCTGGCTGTGACAAACAGTACTGTTTGTTCGTGAGCCATCAGCTGAGTTAATTAAGTCTGACTCTCTGTTTGTCTGGGGTGAGAGGGTGCAGCACAGATTTATTTGTAAATTTTAATGGGAACTCTAACTCCTGGGCTCAAGTGATTTTTCTAACTTAGCCTTCTAAATAACTGGGATTCCATAGCATACCACCAAACCCAGTTTAAAGTAACATTGTTATTCATGTCCTCAAAATGAAAATATACCACTTTATTCTGACCTGTGAAGTGGACACAATCTAGCCTCTGGCTACCCCTCTGACATCACTGCCTCCTTTCACAGTTACAGTCATACTGGGCTTGCTCTTCCCACTTCTGAACACTTGCACTGTGGTGTCCTCTTCCCGAAATACTCTTGAGTCTTAGAATATTGGCTCTAGAATGATCCAAGCCTCCACTCCAACTTCATCTTCTGACAAAGACCTTCTCTTATTATTCAAGGGAACCTTCTCTCATTCTACTGGATTATTTTGATGATTGTTTTAAAATTATCTGTACTTCAACTATGGTGTATGCACCATAAAAGCCAGCTCTTTGTGCTGCTTGGGGTCTTGAATTCAGCATGGCACATTATAATTACTCAAATCCATGCAACTGATAATGACATATTTGAAGATATCTTTTATTATTAAAAGCAACGCCACAGAAACAGAAAAGAGATGAATTACTACCATAAAAAACACACAGTTGTGATAATTGATAGTAAATGGCTTTACAAATGGAAAGAGAACACAGTGGCTGAATTTTATCAGCAAATAGAAGATTTTTATATATGGTCACATATAGCATGGAATTACAAAATTATGTATAGTGAATAATATTCGATAATGATAATAAATGATGGTCACTTTTTGAACTTTTTTATTTTTGAAATTATATTATAATTAAATTATTTCTTCTTTCCCATCTGCCAACCATCCTAAATATCCCTCCCTTACTCTTTTTCAAATTCATGGCCTCTTTTTTTGCATTAATTGTTGCAACATACATATATGTATGTGTGTGTATATATATATTCTTAAATATAACCTGCTCAGTCTGCATAATATTACTTATATATACTTTCTATGTGCTCACTGTATCATACTGTAAATTTTTATTTATTTATGGTTCTTGGGGTTGAATCAAGGACTCACACATGTTAAACACACATTCTACCACTGATCTCTACTTTCAGGTTCTACACTATTCTTTTCATTATAATTTGAGTATGCTCTTTCTACTTACAAAAATAAAACAGTATGCAAAGTTATACCAGTAGCAACCTCATACATCTTGTATTTTTTTATTGAATTTATTGACTGTATCAAGGCCATATCAAGTAACAAACTATTTAGATGTGCATTAGTATATTCTGTGGTATTCAAGTAAGGATGCATAATAGCATAATGATACATTTATCAAAATGTGGTCTTGTCATCAAGCAACGCATAACTGTATTAAACCAGTTTACTTTTGTAATATACCTGGAGTATCCATGTAATCATGTCCTTCTGGCCTTCTAATTGGGGAATTCCTTTGAGTTTTTCCAAAAGCATTTGTATATTCTGAGCATTCATGGCTGAACTTCCCAATCCTTTTTTAAAATACAAAAAAGTATATTAAAAGAAAATTATCTTCCTAATTTTTGTACTAATTATAACTCTTAGTGCCTATCATTCACATGATAATTGAGGTTTGCCAACCAGTCCCTTCACTACCTTAATTTTTATTTATTTATGTATTTATGTATTTATTTATTTATTTATTTATTTATTTTTTTTCAGACAGGGTTTCTCTGTGTAACGCTGGCTGTCCTGGAACTCCCTATGTACACCATGCTGGCCTTGAACTCAGAGATCCACCTGCCTCTGCCTCTCAAGTGCTGGGATTAAGGGCGTGTGCTACCACCACCTGGCATTTAATTTTTTAAAAGAAGAATCTGCAATTATATGAAAAATTAAATTAAACAAGAGTATGAGAAAAACTCACATTATTTTAAGCCTCCCTCTACATCACACATTTGTACTGCTAAAAGCTATTCTTAAGTCTGCTCCTGCCTTTCCTCTCTGCCCACTGTCCACACAGAGCACATATGAGAACAGCTGCAGAAATGCTGACATGAGACATGTCATATTCATATATAAAGAAGGCTAATGGTATTTTCAACAACCTATAAAGGTAGTACAAATAGAAAATGTGATTACTTTAATTAAAGTACTGGTTTTATAATTAATGTTTCAGGAATGCACTTTGAACAAAACTATCTTAGTGTAATAGCATTTTAATCTAACCCTATCCTAGTCTTCAAGATTAAGAAAGCAACATTTTCAGTCAGACACACTTCACTCCTGACATACTACAACCACACATACAGTAAAAACAGCTGCAGTAGGGAATTTTTACAACTTAGTATACTGGAAAATATTATAAACATGCTAGACAAATAAATCATTTAAGGGCTTTCTAAATTTTAAGGATTAACAGATAAAAATGTTTAAGGTCCAAACTTTCAATTAAAAACTGGCAATCAGCTAGAAGTTTGTTGGGAAATGATGCTTTCGCATACTTGAGGCCTTATGGTAGAAATCGAAGGTCACTTCTTCTTCAGGAGCTTTCTGAAGCTGCTGCTTCTCCTCCAGCAGGCCCAGTGCCAGTATGTGGAATGCCTGAAGGAGGAAAACAAGGGTCTCTGAAGAGCTTCTTCTTTAACTGGAGGTACTAATACACATAACCCACAGAGAAAGAAAACAATAAGCAAAAAATGACAAGACTTATAAACAAATACTCAACAGAAAGAGAAATCGTGAATACTCCAAAAATGCCCCAAATTAAGGAGACACAGCTTAACTATCACTTAAAAAGGGATAAAAATTTGAAGTTTAGTAAAAACTATACAGCTTGCAAAAGTGTTAGGAAGCAGTCACTTGCTATTGCAATGGGGAAAGAGGGAAAACGAACTAGTTTCACATTAAAAAGAAAAAATCACTGTGACAACACCAGTCAAAAATGTAAAGCAACAGACTGTGTACTCAGAATTGGTATAGCAAATACACGCATTTATGTACGCAAAGATATTTGTACAAGGATGTTCACTGTAAACCAGGTGTAGTGCACATCTATAATTTCATGTACTTGGAAGGCTGAGGGTGAAGGATCACCTGAGCCCACAAAATCAAGACCAGCCTGAGCAATATAAACAGAACCTATCACAAGCAAGGAAGCAAACTAACCATTAAAAAATGTTCATCTTAGTGTTCTTTGTTATAACAAAACCCTCAATCCAACCCCAATGTCTATAAGAGAAGTTAAATGCATGATAGTATAATGCATAATGAGATATGCATGCAATCAAGAATGACAAAGATCTTAATGTGCTTATGTTGGTATAGCTTCCAGAAATACAAAACATTAACAGTGTTTATCTCCTAAGTAGGACACTGGGAGATGTGAGGAAAATTTTAACTAGAGTTCAAATAAAGCTCTACAATACTGAATATAGTACTGCAAATATTTAACACGGTTACAAGTATTGAGATACAAATAGAGCATGAGCCTATGGACCAATAATAACCAACAGGGGATAAGGATGGTATTAAATAAATACATAATTATAGTTACCATAAAGTAGCAGGATTAAGTAGCTTATTAATTAGCGGTTCCAAGAAGCCAGGTACGATGGCTCATAAACATAATTTTAATCCTTAGGATGCTGAGGCAGGAGGGTTGCCACAAGTTTAAAGCTAGCCTAGGCATAAGGAGTTCAGTCCACCCTGTGCTACAGTATGTGACCCTGTTTCAAAAAACAAACAAACAAAAAGAGTTGCAAGTGTGGCTTACTGGTAGAGGTCTTGTCTAGCATATTCATGGTCCTGGGTTCATTTCCCAGCACCACCATCACCAAACCAAATAAAATAAATAAATAAATATATGCCTATAAAATGCTTCAGGCATTGGTGATGCATGCCTTTAGGGAGGCAGAGGCAGGCAGATCTCTGAGTTCGCAGCCTGGTCTACAGAGTTCCAGGACAGTCAGAGTGACACAAGAAAACTGTGTCTAGAAAATAAAAAAATAAAATTAAAAAAATAAAAAAAGAAGAAAAAAATGCATGATGCAATTGGATATGGACTTGTCACTAACATGAGTAGACTTCTTTTTTTTTCCTTAACTCAGGAGAAAGAGCTTTATTTTATTTGAACAAAGTTGGAGAACAGTACCTAAGATAGCATAGGAATAGACTATGTTCCAAAAGAACTCATCAATGAAATGGATTCTACTTCCCAGCAGCTTTGCAGAGGACACAGTAAAGGGCAGGGAGCGGAAGGTTAATTTCCCCTAGCACAACACAGCTGCTGAAGTTTGATGAAAGAGCAGAACCGGGGGGACTTGGGAAGAGAGGGGTCCAGGCCCTGCCTTCTATGCTTGTACTGTTTGTGTATCTTTTTATGAGCTTTCTTCATTTTCTTCTGCATTTTCTTGTCCATCATCTGTTGGGGGATATTCTATCACACTGTGAGCCCTGAGTTTGCATTTGTGTTAATTAAATAAAATTAACCTTGAGTCGGGAGGCTGCATTAGCAACTAGTTGACAGAACGTAATCATAGAGCCTCAGAGGGCATCCAGGAGAGATAGAGAGTCACAGGAAGTAGTAGGGTGGGGTCTGGAGTGGCACAGCCTTTTCTGGTTTGGCAAAGCAGGAATGCCAGCAAAGAGGGAAAGTTAGCTAACTGCGACTCGGCCTCTCTGAGCTAGCAGGTTTTTACACCAGCCTTTGAAGATGGAGTCTTATTTATAAATAGAAAGACAGAGATTTAGTTAAAGCTACCTTTAGTGGCAGTGACAGAGACAGTGCCTGTGGGAGCAGGATTCCCACCAGGCTGTGGCCTGAGTGGCCTGGCTGCTGCTGCTGGAGAAGCAGGCTGGTAACTGTGGAGTTGCAATTGCTGGCTGAAATAGCAGTGGCTTAAGGTATAGCCACTGTGCTGAACTTAAAACAACAATCATCATTCCTAGGCTTACCATCACAGGAGCAGGGGAAGGACAACGACCTAAGGGTTGGCATCCCTGACACCCTAGATGTGTCACAGGATAAGAAGGCCCACCTGGAGAGAAAGCTGGGGAACATCTGGGGGAAGGACCAGGGGCCAGAAGAAAAGAAAAGACGGACAGGTGGTGAACAGGCAGAGCTGGAACCTCTAGGGCACATACAGATTTGACCCTGGCTGCCTAGCAGTGGATTCTCCATGTTCAGATGTTTGTTCAAGCCTTTCCAAAACCACCTAGGCTTGATAAATCCTTCCTGGTCTTAATTCTCACTTCCTGGCTATCCCTATCCTATGATTCCAGACAGAACACTTTTCTTTTTTCTTTTTCTTTTTTTTTTTTTTTTTGAGTCTTTTAAAACATAAATAGTTCCCAAGGGTAGGGATGCTAAAAACATGAGAATGTATCAACAAAGAATCTTGGGCCACAGTTAAACCATTTAAATGATTCCTGAGTATCATGTGTTTCTAATATGATTCTGATTGATATTAATCTGGGGATTGTATTTTAGATTCCACAAGAACTCAAAAGTAAACACTGCAGGTAAACATACCATTTGGAGCATCCCTTCTGTCCACAAATTAGAATCTGTGTCTACTGCCCGCTCAAATATGGTCCTGAGAATGTACATCATAACATCACAGTTGAGAAGGTTGATTACTTTGCTGAAAGCAGGACAGAACTCAGGAGGAGGTGGCGGCGGCAATGCTGTTAGGGAAGCAGAATAAATGAGGAAAAGAGACAAACAGGTACATTTTTATCTGAACGACCCTAACACACACAATTGCAAATATGAAAATTAATAGTTTAAATGCAAAATAACATGTGATTTCTTTCTGCTTTAAAGCACCATAAATAGCCGGGCGGTGGTGGCGCACGCCTTTGATCCCAGCACTCAGGAGGCAAAGGATCTCTGTGAGTTCGAGGCCAGCCTGGGCTACAGAATGAGTTCCAGGAAAGGCGCAAAACTACACAGAGAAACCCTGTCTCAAAAAACCAAAAAAAAAAAAAAAAAAAGAAAGAAAGAAAAACAAACAAACAAAGCACCATAAATACCACTGTCAAAGGAAATGTAAACTGCTATACCAGTCTCTCAAAATAAATTGTACTTGCTAACAATTTAAAACACTGTCATTCATGATGGCCACATATTACTATGTAAATACAAAGCTCTTCATATTTCCTTTAGTTGTCCCCCAAATCAGCAAAACAAAATAAAACACCCACAGAAAATAGTGAAAATGTGTCAGCTCAGAATCTCAATTTTACCTTCATCTTTATTTTCTTGTTTTCTCCTTTTCTTCTGCATATGTTCAGCCTATTAAGGAAAAAGTAACAACTATCATTACATACACTGCTTAGCAAGCACAAAGCAAATGGAATACTGTTGGAAAATAAATAGAAAGACCTACTTACTAAAATACTTTATATACTAATTTAAACTGTATTCAAAGTATTACCTTGACTAGAAACCAAATAATTGTCTTAGGAAAGGTTACTTACTGTAAGATGGGTGAGGTATGATTCTCATTAAGAACTTAGCCCCAGCCCCAAGTGCTGAGATGGCTCAGCCAGTAAAGGGTGCCTGCCACTAAGACGTGGGTCTCAATTCCTCAGACCCAAGTGGTAGGAGTAAACAGACTTCTGCATGTTGTCCTTTGACTGCCACATGGACACCCACACCCCAATAAATAAATGGAATAAAAACTTAAAAAAAAAAAAAAAAAAAAAAAAAGAACTTAGACCTTGTTGTTTTAGTCAGAAAAACTTGTACTCTGTACAAGGGCCCACATGACAGTAACTGTTATCTTTATTCATAATTTATTTATTTTATTAAATGAAAGCTTCTGTGTTTAACTCCACTGCTGTGAGAAAGTACCAGTCAGCGTGACTTAAAGGACAGCAGCATCTCACTCAGCTCATGCCTGGCTTCAGATGATCATGGAGAGGAAGCCACGGCAGAACAAAGCATCTCCCACAATGGCAGCAAACATGCAAGACAGTGCTGGTAGCAGTCACCTTTCTCTTTCAACTTAAGTAAATGTCAACAAAATCAGCCATCACCTAAACCAAGTGATCACTTATCCTTCTAGGACCAACAGAAACTATGGACTGATGTTCTGCAGAATAGTCACTGCTGTGAAAGAAGGGGGGGAGGTATCCTAAATAAACAAGTGAGGCGTATGACTGTGAAAGGAAAGATGCCTCATTGAACCATCTTCTCCTGTAACAACTATAAAGAACATTTTTGGTATAGTCAAGAAAATCTAAATGTTGTCTACACACTAGAGTGCTGATTTTCTTGGATGAGTTAACACCCTCTACTAACAAAAGCCATCATGAAACTACCTTTCTGTAGATTCAGAGAAACATACAGGACTTCAGGGTATTTACTGAAAAGGATATTTTCCCTACCTTGCTATGCTGTGTTTTAGAGTAATGGTAAAAGTACGTATTGAAGTCTTTCAGTGATTCGTCTTTCAGTTCATACACTCCATGGCCTGAAACACCTGGTTTCCTAAAGCAACAGAAAATACAGACCAACAGCAGGCTTTGTTTTGTTTTGTTTTGACAATATTGAAAAAACAAACAAACAAACAAAAACCAGACAAAGAATCTAAAATCTAATCTAAAATTCAAGATTCCTAAAAAATTATATCTCAGAAATGATCACTTTAGTTGCTATGATAATTCAAAAAGCATACACTGAATATAAAGTCCTAACAACAGTGACACTGTACTCAATAGATATGAAATTCAACCAAATCTGGGAAAGTTAGTTTTCTGCTAGTGGACCTGATAGCGTGCCCTCCTTAGCTTTCCATACTTCTTTTTCCTAGCCTTGGGTTTCAAGGTGCCTGATAAACTACAGTACACTACATGATTTAGGATCAAATCTCCAATGGTAGAGAGACAAATCATAAATAGGAAACTGTTACAACAATAGTGTGGAATCCTTTATCGAGCACGGTAGTAGGAAAAGCACCAAGGCTAAAAGAATAGACCATATTTGCTTATGAACATTTAGCATCTTTGTGTTTCTGTCCAATTCTTAAGTTAAAAATATCATTAACCGGGGCTGGAGAGATGGCTCAGAGGTTAAGAGCACTGACTGCTCTTCCAGAGGTCCTGAGTTCAATTCCCAGCAACCACATGGTGGCTCACAACCATCTGTAACGAGATCTGGTGCCCTCTTCTGGCCTGCAGTCATACATGCTGTATACATAATAAATAAATAAATCTTTAAAAAAAATATCAAAAAAAATATATCATTAACCACTACTAATGGAGAAAAAAAAGCCACATGATAGTTTACAAGTTATTGAAAACTAGTAGCATCGCTCTAAACATAATACCATCACAACTCAAAATACATTATTAGTATCAGTTTTCCAAATGTCAAGAATTAATCCCCTTACCATTTTCACTTTAAACACCACAAAGAGTGAAAGGATTATAAAATACAGTTAACTCTGTTGGAGAAAAATCTAACACATAAAATAAAAATTTATAAAACAATGAAGTCATAGCTTCAAATTATTGGGGAAGGGTTATCAGATAGTCTTATTAGTTTACTGTCTAAATCACCTAATATCACTAGACAAATTTCTCATTTACTTACTAAAAAAGCTCATTTCATCAATAAACACATTAACTATTTCAAAATTAAACATAATTAGTGCCTAGTGCATCCCTCATTCTCACCCCTCTACTCTGCTTGCATTCTCACTCCTGTGAGTTCTACAGAAAAATCCAGATGTTCTACAAAGTATCAGAGCATAAAAATAAAGACCAGCCTATCTCTCAGAATAAGTATAAATATTAAACACTTACTTAAATGTGGCCACTTTGTTTATGACATTCTCTAAGCCAGTTTCATTATTTTCCTGTTGAAATGACATTTTTGACATTGTTACTTTCAAGTAACGAATTTTCCTTTTTTATTTTCTTTCTATTTTTGGGTTTTTCGAGACAGGGTTCCTCTGTGTAGTTTTGGTACCTGTCCTGGATCTCGCTCTGTAGACCAAGCTGGCCTCAAACTCACAGAGATCCGCCTGGCTTTGCCTCCCCAAGTGCTGGGATTAAACTAGTGCACCACCACCGTCCGGCGAATTTTCCTCTTACTGTGAACTGAAATACATTTTCAACTTCATCTCTGAAGTACTTTATATACAATAAATTAAAAGATTAGTTGCAATATTTATTAAAACTATATATGGAGCCAATTTGTTGTAGGAAACTGATTTCTTAAGGTATATAACCTTATGCATAAATAGCTCTCTCAGTTTGCCTTCACACACACACACACACACACACACACACACACACACACACGCACAAAATCTTGTTTGTTTGTTTTTCTTAATGTCTTATTTTCTGACCTGCTTCCCAGAAGATCTACATTAATATACTGCTCCAACACTCTCAGTATTTCAGATAGCTTTCACTTCCTCTACCAAAATCTTATTTTAAAGTAAATAAAAAATTTAAGAGCATTTTTCTAGAACTAAAGCGTGTATAGATAAAAACTGAAAGGTAATTGATTTACAACCCTAAATAAAAATATGGGTCATTTTGCTTAGCAAATTTTCCTGAAATTTGAAGTCAACTTCCAATTAAGAAAGAGAGAAAGAAAGAAAAAAAGAAAGAACAAGAGAAAAAAACAAATCAAACCAAACAACAAAAACCCAAACTCCTCCAATCTTGAGAAGAGGGACTGAAAAGTAAATTTAGGGGCTAGAGAAATGGTTCCATGGTCAGGAGCACTGGCTGCCCATACACCAGTCCCGGGTTCAGTTCTTAGTGCCTCTGTGTTGGCTCACAACTATCCACAGCTCCAGTTCCAGGGGATCCAACACCCTCTAAGAACACCAGGTATGCATGTGGTACACTAACAAACAATGTAGGAAAAACACTCATACACATAAAATAAAAAACTTTAAATAAAATTTTTAAAAAAAGAAAAGTAGAGCCGGGCGGTGGTACACACCTTTAATCCCAGCACTCAGGAGGCAGAGCCAGGCGGATCTTCATGAGTTCGAGGCCAGCCTGGTCTACAGAGCAAGATCCAGGACAGGCACCAAAACTAAACTAAATAGAGAAACCTTGTCTCAAAAAAAAAAAAAAAAAAATTAGACTTACATTCTCAGGTAGGTTTCTGGCAATGGCACTGTGTGGCATGGGCTCAATGCAAAGCAAGTGAATAATCTCTCTCATTATGACTTCCTCTTTGGTAACATTTCCCACTCCAGGTACATAACGCTCTCCTAATACAATGAAAAATAAAACCAGAAAATTCCATTGGTTTCTATTTAACTTCTGTTCTAACAGATAAGATGTACTTATACCCAGAACACTGCATTAAATCAGGTTTACAACACACAAATCAAAATTATTTCAATATTTTCCCAAAATCAAATAATAAACTATTTGCTGAAAGAGAGAACTCATTGAAAATTTGGTCTTTATTTTAACTTACTGTAATCCCAGCACTGGGAAGTTGAGATAGGAGGATCACAAACTGAAAGACTAGCCTGGGTCACATAACAAGACCAGGTTTCAAAAGTCAAATCAACAAGTTGGAGAGGTGGCTCTGTAGGTACAAGCATGTATTTCTCTTGCAGAGGACCCAAGTTCTATTCCCAGAAGCTCTATCAGGACACTCACAACTGCCTGCTAATCCAGCTCCATAGGACCCAATGCCTCTGGACTGAAAGGGCACCTGCACTCACATGCACATACCCACACCTACTCTAAAAACAGTAAATAAAAAAAATAATAAGTCGTTAAGGTCAGGCATGTTGGCACATGCCTTTAACACCAGCATGCTGGAGGCAGAGGCAGGCAGAGCTCTGTGAGTTGGAGGCCAGCCTGGTCTACATAATGAGTTTCAGGTCACCCTGACCTACATAGTGAGACCCTGTATCAAAAAGAAAAAAGAGGGAAAAAAAAAGAACTAAAATAAAATAACTGCAAAAAAAACAAACACGGGGTCTGAAAAGATGGCCCAGAGGTTAAGAGCTCTTGTTGCACAATCATGAAGACTAGTTTGGATCCCAGTATCTGTGTAACAAGCCAGGAAGCTCACAAACACTTCAGCTCTAAGGCATCTGATGCCCTCTTCTGTCTTCCACATACATGCATAAATATATGCACAGACACATGTGCCTATACACCCACGTAAACAACAGACAAGCTGCGCACGCGCACACACACACACACATACAGAGAGAGAGAGAGAGAGAGAGAGAGAAAGAAAGAGAAACAGAGAGAGAGAGAGAGAGAGAGAGAAATAGATAAATACATAACAAAGAACAAAATGAAAACTGAAAAATAAAATTAATGGCTTACATATAAAACAGTATTATGTATCAAGCCCAGGGCTCACATATGCTAGGCACATACTCTACCACTGAGCTACATCCCTAGGTCCAGGTCCAGGTTGCAAATACATAAACAAACACACACACACACACACACACACACACACATCACTGTCAAATAGATTAGAAATTGCTAAATTAACTATAGGAATGTCTCTGGTGTCATAATATCTAATTTCCACTGCTTCAAGACATAAAACATTTGAACATATGGCACCCCTGTTTTTTTTATTATGTTTTTAGTGTATATTATATATATGTACACATATATGTAATTATGTAATGTGTACATATATATTATATAAATGTTTAGGTATGTGAGCATATGTGTATGCGTGTATGTGTGTGCGTGTGCGTGTGCAGGCCAGAAATCAATGTCAGGGGTCTTCATTATGGGATCTTGCTTTCCACCCCATTTCTAAGATAGTCCAACTTGCTGGCAAGCCTGCTCTTTGGAGATCCTCCTGTCCGGGTCTCCTTGGTTCTGGGTTGAACTCATGCCCTTGTGCCTGCACAGTCAGCACTTTCCAGTCTGAGCCACCTATCTGGTCCTACTGAAATGTTCACGGACATGTATTCATTAAACATAGTAATGGGTTTCACAAGGACCATTTCTTTCAGCTGTATTATGTACTTTCACCATATCCATCGCCCATACTGTCCATTTCCCTTCCACTAGTCTCCTTCTTCATCCCCTTCCACTCTGCCTTCAAGATCTATATATTCTCCACTAGTTTTCAACAATGTAACACCTATACAAAGACCTATGGCATCTGTAAGAGAACCTTTACCTGATTTTTTTTTTTTTTTTTTTTCCGTTTGGTTTTTCGAGACAGGGTTTCTCTGTGTAGTTTTGGAGCATGTCCTGGATCTCACTCGGTAGACCAGGCTGGCCTCGAACTCACAGAGATAGATCCGCCTGGCTCTGCCTCCTGAGTGCTGGGATTAAAGGCATGCACCACCACTGCCTGGCCTAAAAGAACCTTTTAGATAATCTCTAAATCACACACATTTCACAAAGAATTTGTCCAGTGACTTGTTTCTAATAACTTATTTTCACATTTGAGAATTTTATAATTTAATTTTCATACACACACACACACACATACACACACACACACACACACACACACACACACACATATATATTTTAACCAAAGGGGTATCCCCCAGGATCACAGTCCCAGAAGCAACCTTGGAGTAAGTTCCTTTTACACTGCACGGATTAGGAATCTGAAACTCAAAGATTATATAGCATGCTCTTAACTACTGAAAGCAAGGCCGAGACTTCATCCTGTAACTCCTAATCCAGATATTTTCTACTTATTTATACTTTTCCCATTATAAGCCAGAAATGAGGCTTGAAAGATGGCACATTGGTTAAGAGCATTTCCTGCTCTTTTAGAGGAGCCAAGTTTTAGCCTAGCAGCCACATGGCAGCTCACAACCATCTTTCTCACTCTGCTATTTACACAAAGTAATTCGCAAGAATGACATGATAAAAACATTTAACTTAGACCCAGGATACATTTAAATTTCATGTACATATACAAATGTTAGCACTAAATAAATAGATTAATAACCTAGGCTCATAGGAATTCAGAGACTGAACTGACAACCAGGGAGCCTGCATGGAACTGACCTAGGCCCTCTACATATATGTGACAGTTGTATAGGTTGGTCTTCTTGTGAGACTCCTCACAGTGGGAGCAGGGGCTATCTTTGACTCTTTTGCTGGCTGTTGGGATCCTACTCCTCATACTGGGTCACCTTGCTCAGCCTTAATAAAAGGGGAGGTGCTTAGTCTTACTGCAACTTGGATATGCCATGTTTTGTTGATATTCATGGTAGGGCTGACATTTTCTGAATAGAAATGGAGGAGGAGAGGTTGGGGGAGAGGGATGGGAGGAAAGAAAAGAGGGGAAACTGCAGTCAGGATGTAAAATAAGTAAGTAATTAAAAAAAAATCTACATTTCTAGTCAGGATACTTTTTTTTAAAAAGATTTTATTTTTTTATTATGTATACAGCATGTATGACAGCAGGCCAGAAGAGGGCACCAGATCTCACTACAGATGGTTGTGAGCCACCATGTGGTTGCTGGGAATTGAACTCAGGACCTCTGGAAGAGCAGTCAGTGCTCTTAATCTCTGAGCCATTTCTCCAGCCCAGTCAGGATACTTGTAACTTGACCTTCAAAGTCCAACAATTAAAAATCAAGTATAAAAATTAAGAGGTTACTAGGGATATAGTTTAGTGGTAGAGTACTTGCCTAACATATAAAGGGCCCTGGGTTTGATCTCCAATACTGAGAAAAAAATATGCAAGGTTCATTTTTTAAAAAAAACTTTATAAAACTATCCAATACTGGTCACATTAAACTCTGATATTTTATGTTGCATTTGGAACAGAAGACAATTATCAATTTTATTTTCTTAACATTCTTTAGAAAGTAAATCATGTTCCATTTCAAAATATTTTGTTTTAATCTTACCCACAATATAGATGAGGACCTGA
Organism: Peromyscus attwateri; assembly: GCA_902168425.1. Taxonomy (NCBI): domain Eukaryota; kingdom Metazoa; phylum Chordata; class Mammalia; order Rodentia; family Cricetidae; genus Peromyscus; species Peromyscus attwateri. The sequence goes on along the minus strand of CABHPP010125492.1, from coordinate 14,774 downwards.
AGCATTTCTTCTATTAATGTATTATACTGCTTAATCAAATCCTATAGAATTAAAAAAAAATAGTTACATAAGAACCACAAAACTTCATCAAATCTGCATATCTTGATGGACTCATGGCCCAGCCAGCCAAGAGTTTTCTTCAGAGCACAGTTGGTACCAAAGCTTCCACTTGACACATCAAGTACTCAAAAACATCTGTTAAAACTCTCCATTTCAGCCTGGTCTCCCAAGCGAGTTCCAGGAAAGGCGCAAAGCTACACAGAGAAACCCTGTCTCGAAAAACCAAAAAAAAAAAAAACTCTCCATTTCTTCATTACCATTATCTCCCATCATTATTTGTCCTAAATCAACAAATTCTAATCTTTTCCTTTCTCTACTATTAGCTTACTTCTTACCAGGACAGTGAGAAAGTTGGTTTAAAGTAGATGTCCTAGGTATGGTAAGACTACCCTTCCCTAAAACATAATCAAGTTCAACCGATAAAATCAGTTATTGTCACTAAGTGTAAAGTAACAAAAAATTAATTTCCTTTCTATAGTTTATTCTTTGGGCCTCTATAAATGACTTCTAAGTTAGAAGAATAAAGTAATGGAATTTAATAAATTTAAGACAGTCAGTGTTGCCAGGTGGTGATGGTATACACTTTAATCCCAGCACTCAGGAGGCAGAGGCAGGCAGATCTCCAAGTTCAAGGCCAGCCTGGTCTACAGAGTGAATTTCAAGATAACCAGAGCTACACAAAGAAACCTTGTCTCGGAAAACAAAACAAAAAACAAAAAAGCCAGGGTTACTTTATAAGCTAGTACTTCAAATATTAAAACAATACAGAGGTGACATTAAAATCAGTGTGACATAAAAACTCCAATGCTATCAGAAATGTGCATGCACCAATCTGTTAATACTTATTAGACATGTATTTAATACTTGTATTATAGATGTCTGCAATATCAAAACTAGGAAAACTTCAGTAATGAGACAAAAGCATAATGCTTTCTGCATGCAATGGAACTGCTCTATAGTCATTAAAATGATACGTAAAAATGATATAGGTCTGGAATTCATTCAGTTACAAGAAAAAAATCCTACCACAATATTTTGTTAAACACAGGCTACGAATTATAAGATGACACATGCAGAATAAAGCTTTTGCTTAAAAAACCAACAAACTACTTGGCACTTTATTTCCGAAGGCAGTACATTAAATGACATTTCTTTTCTTTGATGATCTATATGGAGTCTAAGTTTTCTAGAGTGAAAAGAAAATATGAATGTTTGTGTATTTGTGCATTCTATGTGCACACATGATGTTTGGAGGTACAGTTGTTCCAGAGTATGGGATGTACCATGGCTCCTAGACATCTAGGACATCCCAACCAGGACACCAAAATCCAAGGATGCTCAAGTCCCTTATAAAATGATGTAGTATCCATGTATGAACTATACACACCATGCCAAATATTTTAAAAGTACTTCTAGATTACTTACAATACCTAATACAAATGTAAATGTCATCTAAATAGTGGTTATATAGCACTGTTTGAGGAAAAAGTTTATATATTAGTACCGATACAATTTAAAAAAATATCTGATCCCTAGTATGATATATCTGTAGATGCAGAATCCAGATATGGAAAGCTAATTATATACACAAAAAATATGCTTTTAAAATATAAATAAAATAGAGATACTGATATTTTCTTTGGAATTAATTCACATGCCAATCCATTGCTTACCTGGTCTTTTGTGGATATGGTCTTGTTAAAAGCATCAGCAAGTTCATACCTCTGAAGTACCAGTAACAAGAACTTGTTGGGATCCATTATAGATGCTCCAATCTGTGAAAGAAATTGAGTGTAACATTTCTGTGTATTAAATGGAGGAACACTTGTCTCTAACAGTCACTTCAGAAAATTAAAAAATAATTTTGCAGACGATAATAGATTGCTTATTCTATTTATATGCTACCATGTTCAGTTAATGGTGAGACAAACTCAAGTGAAAAACAGTATTCCCTCTTATTTTAAGACATATAAAAAGGAAAGGAAAATCTAATGGAGAGTAACTTAAACAGGTACCTGAAGCATGATGATATCTTTGTCATACATTTCTTCCCTGCATTTAACATCCTGGTAATAAAAAACCTATAAAAGAAATGGCAGACAGACACTAAAGGAATTTATTTGAAACAAAAACGTTTTTTGCCATGTATTGCATCTGTTTACATGTGGATGGGTGTGTGTGTGTGTGTGTGTGTGTGTGTGTGTGTGTGTGTGTGTGTGTGTGTAGACCAGACATTAACATCAGCTATTTTCCACAGTTGTTCTCCACTTTGTACAATGAGGTAGGATCTCTCAGATCAGACCCAGAACTCCCTGATCTGGCTAGTCCAACTAGCTAACTTGCTGTGAGGATTCCCTGACTCAGCCTCCTACAGTTAGGATTACAGGGGCTGTCACTGCCATCTGACTTATGAGGATGCTAGAACCCCAAGCTCTGGTCCTCATTCTTGAGCAACAAGAGCTTCACCCACAGAGATATCTTTCAGCCTCAGACGAAATTCTTAACAATAGGGTCTCAGTTAGATGGCTCAACATGTAAAGATGTTGCCAAGTCAATACCTTGAGTTCAACCCCTAAGATGCAGACGGTAGAAGGAGAAAATCAATTCCTTTAAGCTGTCTTCCCACAAAAGTTTGTTCTCCTGCCTCTCTCAAGACAGACTTTCTCTGTGACAGCTCTGGCTGTCATAGAACTCACTCTCTAGACCAGGCTGGCCTTGAATTCAGAGATCTGCCTGACTCTGCCTCCTCCTGAGTGCTGGGATTAAAGGCATGAGCCACCATACCCAGCAGATGTTTCTAATACATAAATCCCTAAGTTCAGCAGTTCACATCTGTAATATCAGCAGACAGGAGGCTGAGATAGGATTGGCATATGTCTGAGGTCAACCTGGACTGCAAAGACCCTGCCTCAAAACAAGAAACACTCATAGAATCACTGGAGTTTCCATATCTAAGAGACTACACAAGAGAACAAAAGCAAATATTTGGCAAACTCTATGGACATGGGGTAAATCACTTTTAAAAAACTGAGCTCATTCACAGATGTGTATTACAGACTGTTGGTGCCATACCTGGCTAATGAGAGACAGCCCATTTCTTCGCCACATCTCAGCAACAACCTGGGCAACCAGCACCAGACAGCGCAAAGGGTACTCCACTAGGACCTCTACTTGAAAGCCCTCCTGAAACACAGTGAGGTCAGTTTCATCATTTCACACACTACACATTCCTCGATTTAGGCAAGAAGTCTGTAAAATGGAAGAGCTTGCCCTTGATGCCTTTCAAGTCTTTGTTATTCAGATTTCAACATGGTACATTCAGCTGTGAAGTGACTAACTGTGACTATGCAGAGGATTAACATGATTTTCTTTCCCACCCACCAATGGAGATGACCATAAATAGGACATAACTCAATACTTAAGAGTCACTTACAAAAGGCACAAATTCATGCAGTCTTGAAACAGCACCTAGTCTGCTTAAACGTACATGAAGACCTAAATCATTTTTAAAAGAAGAAAAAAGAAAACAGGAAAGCAGTTAAACCCTATTAGTATAGTTTTAGTTAACTCATCAAGATTGGAAAGTTGGGTTATTTAAATGTATTTTCACTAGAATTGAGGATGTATCTCAGTCATAGAGTACATGGCTAGCATGCAGGAAGCCTTAAATTCAATCTCCACCCCTCACCCCCCAACACATATACACATTCTTACTAACTTTATAAATGATACTCCAAAATGAAAACATTTAACCTCTAATTTTGAAATACAGTATTACCAAGCACTATCTTACACTGCAAAACATCTTACATTGCATATACATCACATAAAACTAAAAGTCTGCCTCTCCAGATGTTTATTCTACTCTTAAAGAATATTACGAGGGCCAGCAAGATGGCTCAGTGGGTAAAGGTGCTTGCTGTCCAGCCAAGTGAGCTGAGTTCAATCCCCAGAGCTTATGTGGTGGCAGGAGAAGACCAACTTCCACAGCTGTCTTCTTCTAATCACCATATACTCACCACGGCACACTGCCCCCTCCATAATAGAAATCCACAAATGTAATTTAAGAGATAAAAAAGAAATATCAAAAAAATTGAAACCTAATCTGAATTTTAGCATAGAGTGGTATAAAATCAACATTTTTAAGTATTTAAAATTTGGGTGGTTGATAGAAAAGTACCAAGTTGGTCCTTAGCTAAGTATAAAGCACAAGTAAGCTTCCTTGGATAAATATCATGGTGAGAGCTCCTAAAGGATAGAAATAGTGACAGCCCTTAACTCCCACACTAATGGGACTATACGGAACAAAGAAAAAAGAGAAACACTACTACTCAGAGAAGCTAGAAAATTGATCAGAAATTCATGAAAAGCAAAAACACTCACCAGCAAGAGTTCTAGAGAGTGGTAGATGTATGCTTACAAGGTCCTCAGACACTTTGTAGGACTTGGTTTCTAAAATATGACCACACAATTGTACTACTGTCTTGGCACTAGACATGAAATTTGTGCTGCACCTCATTACAGCTTTGTGACATTCTTTATAAGCCACTAGTAAGAGATCTTCCTAAGGGAAAAGAAAAACACAAATATAACGACAAGCTAGCTACCTTGTCACCCACTACCTTACTAAATATTTATTAAATGTAAGTACAAAATTGTTCCATGTAGTCCCAGGGCTACCTCCATAGTATATAAAACCAGAGGAAATATAAAATATAAACATTTATAATCAGAGTAAAAATTGTAGGCACCACTTAAATGATATAAATTAATTATGCTAAAAAGGAGAAGAAAAAACGCGTAATTGAGAAGACATACTTTTGAAAGCAGCTTTTCAGTGGGCCCTAAAAGCAAACAGAATTTGTCTAGAGATACAGCTCAGTGGTAGAGCTTTGACATAGTATGTGTGAGGCCTCAGTAATGCTGAAGGAAGAGAAAAATACGTATACCCACTGCAAGCGGGGGTGGGGCGGGGAGTGGCGGTGTCGTCTAAGGGTATAGAAAAGTAACTGGGCAGAGCCCAAGTTTCTTTCTTCCTTCCTTTTTTTGTTTTTTTTTTGTTTTTTTTTCTAGACAGGGCTTCTATGTCTAACAGCCCTGGATGTCCTGGAACTCGCTTTGTAGACCAGGCTGTCCTCAACTCACAGAGATCCACCTGCCTCTGCCTCCTGAGTGCTGGGATTAAAGGCCTGAGCCACCACACCCAGCAGATATTTCTAATACACAGATCCCTAGGTTTGATCCCTCATAACACACACACACACACACACACACACACACACACACACACACACACACATGAATTTAAGCATGAGGAAAAATGAGAAAGAGGTATTCTAAGAAGAAACCTAAAAAAAAGAAAAAGAAAAAGAACAATGAGGGAATCAAAGGTTTTGCGGATGGAGTCACTGAACACTGAACTGGAAATATTGCAGTATGTAAATATATTGACAGTGTCTGGAGAGTAATGGAGTCCATTTGTTTTTTCAGAGTTCATGTGGGTCACCAAAGGTAAAGGAAAGAAAGGAAAGTGAGGAAACACCAACACCCTAGAAAGACGACACACACTTGGGACACAGAAGACTCAAGTCTAAGTGAGTCTGGTAGGAAAGAGAAACACAGTCATTCAGGTTAATTAATACAGTGCTTTCCACTCTGGTTTGATTTGAAAAAGGAACTCCAGAGCCAAATAAATTTTGGGGACACTCCCCTTAGGTATCAGCATATTGATTAATAAACACACAGACTATGCGGGCACTGAGATTTCTTGTATGGAAAAACAACACTAGAACAAGGGGAGTCAAGATGAGCCAAAATAACTTGGAAATGGAAGCAAGTGGTAACAAATCAATTTAAGATAGTCTGAGTTTGAAATACAAAAAATATGTTAATTTAAGTAGAAACATCTGGCACACAAAATAAAGTAAAACTGCAGCTTGGGCAACTTATCCCTTTAATCAATTAAATTAAGTAGAAGATATGAAAGATCTTTATAAAGGGAATGTTGGGGAATCTCTTTTAGCAAGAATGAGGAATTGGAAAATAGGTAACCACTAGTTGAAGCTGATAACTGGTAATGAAACTATTAGTAATGTGAAGGCTTGTGAAAACCAGAGGGAAAAAATGATTCAAGATGACCTAGGAATTTAATCCAGGCCAACACTACAGGGAAACAAAAAACAAAAAAACAAAAAAAATCAAGGAATATGGAGACTAAGAAAAGATTTTTAATTCTTCTTACTAAATGAATTTTTTTTTTTTTTGAATTTTCGATTTTCTCTGCGTAGTTTTGGTGCCTTTCCTGGATCTCACTCTGTAGACCAGGCTGGCCTCGAACTCACAGAGATCCACCTGGCTCTGCCTCCCGAGTGCTGGGATTAAAGGCGTGCGCCACCACCGCCCGGCTATTTATTTATTTTCTAAAAATACTTCTAATCAATTGATAGGAAGAGAATCAAACTCTAAAGAAGTTGTGGGACCTAATCTGTAAAAATAGTTATATAGATTTATACTTATTATAGATAGAAAGATGATAGATAGGTAGACAGACAGACAGACAGACAGACGATAGGAGGAGATACGACAGTGAACACAACCCCTGGACAAAATCTCCTAACTGCATGCTGTTCCCTAAGGATGTGGAACCAAAGGATACATGCTGTTAGTTGTTGGCCAAGACCCCTGCCCTGCCCTAAAGAGCTACCACACTAAATTAGAGCCTGTTGTATTTGAGTGACTGTCACACTGAACCTGTGACTTCTGCTGGTCACGGAGGGAAGAAGAAACAAAGACAGAATGTAGTCTAAGGAAGAGACAAAATCGAGTAAAGGAGCTTCGACTGTTCTGAAGGGCAGCGGAGTCTATGTGCCCACAGGCACAGGAGTAAGAAGTGGAAAAACAAAGGAGACAAATTCCAGAAAGAGCAGTGTAAGTGGAACCAAGAGCCTTGAGAAAGGCATTGGTGTTAGATAAAAGAAGCAAAGGGTAGAGACTGAGTGAAGACACCGAGAGGACTGGTCAGATCATGAGCACTATACAGAAAACCTGGAGGAAATGGTGGAGCTGACCCCCAGAAAATGTCAAATTTCTCAGTAAAGACGACTCCGTGGTTAAAGTTTGGACATCAGGTACCAAAATAAAAGCTGGGTGGTGGTGACTCACACCTTTAATCCCAGCACCCTGGATCTCTAAGGCAGGTGGATCTCTGTAAGTTCAAGACCAGCCTGGTCTACAGAGCAAGTTCCAGGACAGCCAGAGCTGTTACACAGAGAAACCCTGTTTGGGGGTGGGGGGTGGGGGGACTGAATCCAGTGGCTACCTATAACCACAATGCGGGGGAGCAGAGACAAGAGGTCCCAGAGGCTTGCTGGCCAGCCAGTCTAGCTGAAATGGTAAGGCCCAGGTTCAGTGACAAACACTGTCTCAATAAGACAGACACCCAACGTCAACCTCTAGTCTCTACACATGTACAAATGGGCACACACAAAAGAATAAATAAAGTCATATTCTCTTGTGGGGGGAAATCTATGGTTTTGTGTGTGTGTGTGTGTGTGTGTGTGTGTGTGTGTGTGTGTGTGTAAGTAAAATGTGTATGTGCATGTGCCTATAGAGACAAAGGTAATCTTGGTTATCACTCAGGAACATCTGCCTTGTTTTCTGAGATAGTGGTTTTTTTGTTTTTTTTTTTTACTGGAACCCAGGGCTCACCTATTAGTTAGGGTGGTTGGCCAGAGAGCCCCAGGGAACCTCATGTCTCCACCCCCTCTCGCAGTGCTGAAATTACAAGCACACACCACGATGGCTGTCTTTTTATGTGGATGCTAGAGCTCAATAGAACTCAGGTCCTTTTGCTTGCATGGCAAGCATTTTACTGACTAAGCTACTTCTTCCCTAGTTTAGGATTGGGTCCTTACAGAGAGAGGGCTATGGTTTAAAATTGTTGCTTAAGCAATATATTTGTTTCATAGTTTGAAATTAATTTTTAAGTGCTTAATATATGTAAGAAAATTCTTGATTTAATATTCATTCTTCTCTATTCTTGAAATATTTTAAAATCTTCATGGTGTGATTTATCATACTGTTAAAAATAATTTTTAAATAAATTTGAAAATACATATGGGAAAATTTGGGATGGATCAGTTTCAAAAGGGTCTTGATATATAGTTCTGGGTAGTCTGACATTATGTAACCCTGGCTAGCCTTGAATTCAGAGCAATCCTCTTGCCTTAGCCTCCCAAGTGCTAGGATTACAGGTATGTACCACCACACCTAAAACATGGATTTTTTTTTAAAAAGATTTATTTTTACTTTAATTATGTGCGTATTTGTATGTGTCTGTGTATGGTGTCTGCACACATGTACAGTTGCCCAGAAGGCCAGAGGCGTCAATTCCCCTGAAAACGTAGCAGCAGGAGGTTGTAAGCCGCCTGGTGTGTGCTGGGAACCAAATGTGGGTCCTATGCAGGGGCACTGCGCACTCTTAGTCCTTGAACCGTCTTTCCAGTGGAAGCAACATACATCTAAAAACTACTTTATTATTTTATGTGTATGGCTGTTTCACCTGCATGTCTGTCATGTAACCGTGTATCATGTGTGTACACTACCTGTGAAGGCCAGAAGAGGGTGTCAGACCCCTTGGAACACACGGTTGTGAGCCTCCATGTGAAAGTTGAGAATTGAACCCAGGTCCTCTGGGAAGTTATCAAGTCTTAACAGTTGATCCATTTCTCTAGCCCCCAAGGCACATACTTTTAAACCTTGTAAATCTCCTAAGCAAACTACCCTGGGATACATTTTCTAATCAATATAAAAGAATGAATTTTCTTCCTACACTTAATAATATAATTTTAAGTATCTGAGACTGTCACATTATAAACTTTTATATCAAAAAAGCTATAGCACAAAACTATGCTACTAATAACTACTAGAGCACTTACAAAGGCACTAATCTTGCTACCAAATCTTTCACTTACATCACAAGCACACCACTCTTGGAACATGAGCAAAATATTCTTGAGCTGCATCTGTATAGCAATGGCAGCCTCCCAGTCAGGGTCTACTTCAATGTGTTGTCCAACTTGTCTCCTTATTTCTTCCATGCCCTGCAAGGAAAGAGTAGTCAATCCATGGCCTTTCTTGTTGTTCCTCTATGGCAACATATAAATATACCAGGATTTATATTCATAAATGCACAGTCTTTTAACATGGCTGTTAAACTACAGAATATATGAGTTAGAACACTAGCTTTCGGGAGTACACAGTTCATGGGTATCTGACTACAAATACCAGCAGTTAGAAGGTCCCATTTCCTCATGTGTAAAACAAGAATCATAACAGCAAAATAAACCTATAAGCTGAAGATAATTTATGTATTCTTACCATATCTTTATCATGTGATAAGCATTCAATGAGCATTAATAGTAGCAGCAGTAACTAATTACACACACATTTATGAAAGCAAGGACAAGTTAGTGTTTATATCTTATTTCTACTACATCAGAGACATTTTCTTCTATGAAAACAACAATTAACTTCTTTTAAAAAATGAGGAAAGGGGCTGGAGAGACCGCTCCATGGTTAAGAGAACAGACTGCTCCTCTAGAGAACCCAGGTTTGATTCCCAGCACCCTCATGGTAGCTCACAACTGAAATTTCAGTTAATTCCAGGGGATTCAATGCTCTCTTCTGGCACACATGGACACCAGGCATGCACGTGGAGCACAGATACATATTCAATCAAGATACCCATATAAATAAAATAAAAATAAACCTCAAAAAATAAATAAACAAAGTGAGGGAAAAAAGAAAATGGAATTTTTTAAAGCTAATTTTATTTTATTGGTACACCAAAGAATTATCATACCTGCATACAGGTAAGAATCTTCAGAAAAGACCGGAACCCTTCAAGAAACTGCACTCTTAACCTTTCTGTCCATATTAGAGGCTTGCTAATCAGGATATATCTGTCATTTCAGTAGAAAAACAAATAGTTCACTTCTTTATTCTGAGATGATTTTAAGGTTATCAGGGTTATAGACAATATTGACTCATCAAAATTGTGAATTTTAATTTTCTACAGTAATTAGAACCTCTGGACAGAACTAGAGTTATTTATTTTGCTTTACTTACATAAAACTGGCAAAATAATGGTATCATCTACAAGAGACAGCCATCAAAGCTAAGCCTGGCTTTCTAAATTCTGTTTCAGAATGATTAAGTGAACAACGTAACTTGTCACAGGACAGGCCTGTCACAGAAACCCACAGATAAATACAGTACAAGACTTTCTCAGACTTTTCATAACCATCACCCAAAAGGCCAAATCAAATCCTTTCAGGCACAGATGATTTCAAACAGACTTCCTACCATCCAGGTTTTCAGAACTCAGAACTGAAAGAAGGATGTGAACCCTGTGTCACCATGCCTTGAATATTAGGATGTACAAATTTAGAGAGATGAGCAGGCTTACAGTTATGTTAGCCTACACCAAATCTGTATTTCTTTTGGCTGAAAAGACAATAATTGGTTTCAGTGGGAACAAAATTTATCATGAATAAGTCCTCAGGATATGATAAACGATTAAAAATTATTTTGCAGCCGGGCAGTGGTGGCTCACACTTTTAATCCCAGCACTCGGGAGACTGAGGCAGGTGGATCTCTGTGAGTTTGAAGTCAGCCTGGTCTACAGAGCAAGTTCCAGGACATGCTCCAAAGCTACACAGAGAAACCCTGTCTTGAAAACAAAACAAAACAAAAAAAATTATTTTACACTCAATGAATCAAAATGCGTTTCTGTGTGTGTGTGTGTGTGTGTGTGTGTGTGTGTGTGTGTGTGTCTGTGTGTCTATATGTGTCTGTGTCTGTGTGTATGAGGGACTAGGAACATAAACATGAATAAGATGTACTCTATCGGGCTGGAGAGATGGCTCAGAGGATAAGAGCACTGACTGCTCTTCCAGAGGTCCTGAGTTCAAGTCCCAGCAACCACATGGTGGCTCACAACCATCTGTAATGAGATCTGGTGCCCTCTTCTGGCCTGCAGTCATACATGCTGTATACATAATAAATAAATAAATCTTTAAAAAAAAAAAAAAAAAGATGTACTTTATCTTTGAAATTCAAAGAATACTGGGAAAACAGACACAGGGAACACTATAGTCCAATGATACCCCCCCCCCCCCCCACACACACACCAAAAAAAAAAAAAGGTTTACAAAAGGAAGTAATATAGACCATAAAAAACCATACAGTGGGGCTGGAGAGATGGCTCAGTGGTTAAGAGCACTGACTGCTCTTCCAGAGGTCCTAAGTTCAATTAGCTGCAACCACATGGTGGCTCACAACCACTTGTAATGAGATCTGGTGCCCTCTTCTGGCCTGCAAGGACACATGCAGACAGAACACTGTATAATTAAAAAATTTAAAAAAAAAAAAAACAAAAAAAAAACCCATACAGTGAATATAGAAAAAAATATGAATTATAAAAATAGTGGGGATTATGGTTTAATTTCTGCTATTTTTTTAGATAACCATCAATGTGGTAGCTATATATTAAAAATTCAAAATATAATTATGAGCCAGGCCTGGTAGTATATAACTTTAATACCAGCATTTGGCAGCCAGAGGCAGGAGGATCTCTGCAAGTTCAAGGCCAGCCTGGTCTACATAGCGAGCTCCAGAACAGAAAGAACTAACAGAGAGATCCTGTCTCAATAACAATAATAACAACAATAATAATAATAAATTAATTTCTAGTGTTAATTAAACTATATAATTATAATTAACAATAATTAGTTTAATGAAGTATTATTATTATTATTAGCCTTCAAGATGGCTCAACAGGTAAAGATGCTTGCCACTAAGCCAGATGACCTGAGTTCAAGGCTGAAGACAACCACAGTGAAAGGAGAAGACTCCCACAAGTTGTCCCCTGAGTTGGCCTCCATACATGCTGAGTCACGCACACTCACACACATATACAAAATAAACCAGTAAATGTAATAAAAATACAAGCAGCAGGACCTTATCAAATAAGAAAATGAAGTATGCTAGTTGTTATTTCTTAAAGACAAAAAAAATTAAAGGTATAAAAAAGTGACATCAAGGTTTGGTTGTTTCATGAGCACTGTAACTTAAAACAGCAGCAACTTTTTAGAAATAGGCTCTTGCACTCTAATCAGGTGTAGTGAGTAAGAATCTTCATTTCAATAACTCCTTGGCTAATGTGAGAAGTACTGAGATAGGGCAGAAGAGAATTGCCATTCCTAGCTTGTCATGGTTCATGCCTGAGCTCTGACCTAACATATAAAGATGCAAGGGGTGGAAAAGGAAGGGAAAAGGAAAGAAAGGGGCTGTAGTAAAGCAGGTAGCAAAGTAACAGGAGAAAGGAATGGAGGGGGTGATTGGAGGGTCTGTTGTATTTTTCAGAAATGGGACACAGAAACCGGTTAAAATAATAAAAGGGAATTTCCTTAGTAGAATCAAAGTTCAAATGAATCTCTTTTCTACTTTTCACTAAGTTAGAAATTAAGACACCAAATACTCCATCAAATACCTTCCACAGACTGAGTTACAAAATCAAATTGAGATTTGTTATTTGGAGCAAAGGAGATATTAATCCTCCTCTTTGACTTTACCAGATAGACTTCAGCTGGGGTACTATGTTCATTTCTTTTCTTTCTTTCTTTCTTTCTTTCTTTCTTTCTTTCTTTCTTTCTTGCTTGCTTGCTTGCTTGCTTTTTTTTGTTTTTGTTTTTTTGTTTTTTTGAGACAGGGTTTCTCTGTGTAGCTTTGGTGCCTTCCTGGAACTCACTCTGTAGACCAGGCTGGCCTCGAACTCACAGAAATCCTCCTGGCTCTGCCTCTCGAGTGCTGGGATTAAAGGTGTGTGCCACCACTGCCGGCTTGTGTTCATTTCTTGACACACAAATGATACTCACTCAACAGGAACAAGTTCAGCAGAGGGAAACATTAATTTAGAAGAGACCTGGCATATATGATTGCTGTCTCTAAGAATTAATTTTTATTTTTCTAAATGGACAAGGGAGCTAGAACCAAACAAGGCAAGGCACAAAAGGGACAAAAGTTCAGGATACTGTCTAATGCTGGGAAAGGCTACTCGAAGTTGGAACTCACTGCCTGGGGAGAACTAAAATTTCTGTAGGGAATGTGAACAGAGTACTCACTCACACCAAGGGGTTTATTTTATATTTAGGTACAGTCAGGTAAGTAGAGTACATGGCTAGACTGTAGAGAACTATACATTCTAAAGAACTTATGGATACTTATTCATTTGTAGCAATTACTGACTTAAAAGCAGCTTTGAGGGAAAATTAAATTGACATATATAGAGAGAATAAGGCATAACTGCAGAGTTTATATATTAAGAAACAGAACACAGGACTTAATGACTATTTCCTACACAAGGATATTTCTGAATAGTGCTTTGGTAAGGTTTCAGAACAGCGTTCACTGTCACTGTCTATACACTTTATGAGGATACATGATGTCATAAAAGAAATTTGAGCAGTACAGATAAACAGTCAGGTCCAAATCTCAGTTCCACGCTTAGGAGCTATGTGACCTAGACAAATAATTATAACCTACAAGCCAAGATTATACCACCTGCTTTGTAAGAATTTTACAAATGAAAATGCAGTTAATATAAGCAAAGTTCTTTACCATGTGAGAACTACTAATAAATTTCACCAGACCCTTTTGAGAGCGAACTGCACCTAATGGGCAGGTTACTTAAATTATGTTAGTTTTCTCTAAAATAACTCAGTGATGACATTCTACCCTGTAAAGTAGAACATGGCTCATCAATGAATTAATAAGGACGCTTCAAGTAGAGCCACTAGGAAAGCTGTATTCTGAGTAATGTGAATCATGCACAATTTAGCTAAGGAACAAATCTGAGAGGTAATGGCTACATGCTGATCACTACTGGATTTATCCACGGTGGCAGTTTGAAAGGAAATGGCCCCCATAGTGAGTGGCACTATTGGGAAGTGTGGCCTTGTTGTAGGAAGTGGGTCACTGTGAGGGTGAGCTTTGAGGTCTACTATGTTCAAGATACACCCAGTGTCTCAGTTTACTTCCTGTTGCCTGCCCATCAAGATGTAGAACTCTCAGCTCCTTCTCTAGCACCATGTCTGGCTGCATGCTACCAAGATGTTAATGGACTAAAAAACCTCTGAAACTGTAAGCCAGCCCCAATTAAATGTTTTCCTTTAAAAGAGTTGCTGTGGTCATGGTGTCTCTTTACACCAATAGAAACCCTAAGACATCCACCATCAATATTTATACTAGAAGTGTGATGATGTAACAATTTACTAAACGCTAAAGAAAAAATGTATATGCCACAATGACATTTTGAAATAAAAAGAATTTGAGAAAGTCTTGAAGAATTTCTCTTCATTAAATAAGAAGCCACTGTAGTTTCCAGAAATCTGTCATTTATTTTTTTCAGGGATGGGGATCAAACCCAGGGCTTTGGGTATTCTAGGTAAATGCTCAACTGCTGAGCTAAATTCCTAACCCTACTTTTTAAACAGACTAAATTATTTTTAAGTTGGACTAGAAGCTCATTTGTTTGCCTTCCTTACCTAGAAGTAGGTAAAACTTTTTCCCAATCACATATGACTTGGAGCTTTAAAAAATTGTTTATTTGGTGTGTGTGTGTGTGCGTGTGTGTGTGTGTGTGTGTGTGTGTG
>CABHPP010125490.1:10027-58273 GCA_902168425.1 Peromyscus attwateri | reverse complement strand
TGCAAGCAACATTTTTGGTTCCCCTTGGTAGGGAACAAGGTTTCCTGTGAGCTGAGTTTACTAATAGTATTCTTTAAGGTTTGGTGAGCTCGTTCCACAATGCCTTGTCCCTGTGGGTTATAGGGTATCCCAGTGACATGTTTTATCCCCAATTGTAAGCAGAATTGCTTAAACTTACTGCTGGTGTACCCCAGGCCATTATCAGTTTTTACACATTTTGGCTGACCCAGCACTGTGAAAACATGTAACATATGATTGATAACATCTCTGGTGGCTTCTCTACTGTGAGCGGAGGCATAAATAAATCCACTGAATGTATCTACAGTAACATGTATGAACTTTAATTTACCAAAAGAAGGAACATGGGTGACATCTATCTGCCATATTTGTCCAGGTATAAGTCCTCTGGGGTTTACTCCATAATGGGGTTCAGGTAGGAGCATCAGGCAATTTTTACAGCTTTTTATAATTTTCCTAGCCTATTCTCTGGTAATTGAGAACCTTTGTCTCAAGGTTTGAGCATTGAGGTGATGAAGGCGGTGAGCCTCACGAGCAGCTGCTACCTGGTCATGTTCCAAATGAGAAATTAAGATAGAACGAGTAGCAGAATCAGCAAGCTCATTTCCCCGAGCTAAGGGCCCAGGCAGGCCTGTGTGGGCACGAATATGGCCAACATAAAAGGGCAATGACCTCTGTCGGATTAATTTCTGTAATTCAGAGAACATTTGGAAGGTGGAAGTAACAGGTTTAATTACTGGGACCATCTCTAAAACCTGTAAAGCCCCTACCATTTTTTGACCCATCTATGAAAAGCATAGGGGAACCTAGGATGGGCTCCATTCAGGTATTCTTGAGAAAAACAAAAGAAGTAAGGGAGAAAAATTGTAGAAGTTTATTACTGGGCATCTGTGTATCAAATTTCTCTACATAGGTACAGACAAGGATAGCCCAGTCAGGACTATGGGTGCACAGCCATTTTAGGTGTTTCTTATCATATGGCATAATGGTAACGTCATGCTCTTTTCCAAAAATATCTAGTGGAGGTTCTTATTCCTAACATCATTAACTGGCACACTAGCAGGGGATATAAAGGGAGGACTTTCCTTTTAGCAACTGGGAGGTGTACCCAAAGTAAGGGCACAGGCTCTTGCCATTCATTATATAGTTTAATCATTTCATTAAGGTCCATAGTTTTAGTTTTGTCCCTCAAGGCGGCTTTGCAGGCTGCATTGGCATTCTCTAAAGCCAGCTGTTTAACCATGATGTTTCCAGCACCATCTTCTCCTAAAATCTGCTCAGCAGCTTCTAATAGTCTGGCCACAAACTGAGCATAAGGCTCATTAGCTCCCTGTATTATCTTGGACAGTGAGGTGCTGGCCGATCCCATAGAGGGGACGGCTCTCCACGCCGCTAGGGCTGCCTGGGAAGTCTGTGCCAAGAGTCCCACCGGCAAGCCTCTCTGTTTATTTTCTGCAGTGAAATTGCCTCGCCCTGTCAGTTTGTCTACGGACCAGGAGGCCATCTGCGGGCTGCGTTTGTTTAAGGCAGCCTGTGTTTCAGCCCTATCTATAAATTCTGCCTTCCAGGTCAAATACTGACTGCAGGTCAAGACTGACTGGGCAATTTTATTCCATTCATGGGGAAGGAGACTGCCTCCCTGTCCAAGCCCTTCCAGGATAGAAACTGTAAACGGGGCATTGATGTCATAATTTCTAACAGCCTTGTGTAAATCCTTTAGATCTCTAAGTTTTATCTTCTTAAATGTACGGGAGCCCGAAGAGCTACGATTATCGGGTTCTTTTGTCTCTTCCCTGTCATCAGCTAATTTATCTTCAGCTTCCTCCTCTGAACCTGAGGCTGCATTATCATCCTCTTTATTATCTCCCTCTGTGTCCCCTCCTTCCTGGTCATTGGACGAGTCCGGCTGTTCTGTTGGCTCCTCTGTTTCCTCTGACTGTCCCGTCTCCTCAGCGCTCCGAGACTGATTAGTCGAGCGAGTTATTACTGGAAAGGAGAGGGACATTGTGGGCATGATGGGCTGAGTTCGCCCCCTGTTTAAACTTTCCTAACCCTTTGTCAGGCAGAAAGCCTGTCTGATACAAATAACTTTTAGATCAACATTTAAATGCCATATTTTGTAGCTCTCTGAAGTATGAAGGCTGTTCAGGTATCTGAATAGACAAACTTTTGTTTCTAATTACTTGTTTCAAGCTTAACCCTGAAAACATATGCAAGGGACTGAGTGAATGAGCAAACCTATCCCTGTAATATTACATCAGTACTTATTTATTTGACTATAATTAAAAGAAACTTGATGGTTTATGACTAACTATCAAAAACAATGCTTTTAAGTTGAAGTTCTTTTAGCATCAAACACAGATTCAGTAAAGAAACCAAAACAAAATGTCAATATAAGACATATATATGCATCAGCTTATCCAAATAGTTTAAGTTTAACAAATTTAGCAAATACAAGGAGGTTAGACAACATTCTTAAGCCTGAATGTACCTTGGGTAAGGAGAAACATCTTTAAGTTATTGGTTTTTAACTATAAAAACTGTTTTTAAAAGATTGAGATCTCTCAAATGTCTTTTGTAATATCAACAATAAAGTACCCTTTTTACTTTAAGGGGGAGAAAACATGGCATCATCATAATCTTTTACTTAGAGGCTTGGATGATTTCTTTGATCTTACCTTTGGCAGCACATAGTCTGTCTGTTTTATTTTATTATGGCTGGTGCTTCCGGTGAACATCATCTGACATTGGCAATTTTTAAAACTGCTAAGACTTGCAACCAGACTCTTTTTGGAACTCCAGGCTTGCCATATATTTACAAACCTTAGTTGTTTTTTTATGATCTTTTTATACCTTTAAAATCATTACCATTTTACATGGGTAAATCCTGAATTACAAAGTTTAGCTGTCAGAGCAAGGTATATTCTTGTGTAAAGGCATTGATGTGTAGCTTTAATATTTATCAAATACATTATTTGTTAAACATATGTTGTTATCTATTTAGACCTTTTGGAAACTTGTTGTTGAACATTTGGTATACACATAAGTACTTAGGTGTTACATATATTTTTAAAACAGTAATTACTTGCACACATACACACAGTTGGATCCAACTTTCATACATACATACATACACACATACATACATACAGTTAAAGCTTGCTTACATTTTTAAGTCATATACCTGTTCATATAAGCAGTTTGTAGAATCATTAGCCATTTTTAAGATGAAAACCAACCAGAATTATTAACTTTCAAATTCAGTATTTGCAGGTATAAGAAACCATAACAAACAGTTTATATCATATCCCCTCTGACCTTTTACAACCTTTTATGTAAAGCAATATCAGGGCAGAGAAGGGTTAACAAGAGAAGTTGCTGGCCGGCAGAAGAGACCTTGAAGTTATCACAGTAAAGGAAGGGAGGGGGAGCAGTGGGCATAGAGTGTGTCCTTGGCTGCCAGTGTTCCTGAAAAAAAGTTTTTGTTAACTCCTCTGACTAAAGTCAGATTTTCTGTTCGGTGTTCACACAGTTTTTGTCAATTGCAGGCAGTCCCCATTGGGAAAATAAAGGAGGTTATCAATCACGCTGTTGTTGCTAACGGTCTCCTGGACATCCTGCCAATGAACAAGGGTTAAGTCTAAGGGTGAAGATGGGGTGTTCCCCATATGGAGAGACAGAGAGATAGAGGCAAAAGACAGACTCCAAAAACTCACAAAGACGACAAGAACAGATACAGACATAATCCGTGCGGTGGTGATTTGGCTACAAAACCGAAAGGACAGATTCAGATGGGAGTGGCCACGGACTGCATGCAGCCTCACTCTCCACCGGGAAGGAGAGACACTACGTCTACCTCCTTCCTCCAGACCACTCCAGAGAAAACCTCCAGAGGAGGGACCTGGGGACCTCTGGGCACATCTGCCCCCCACACACAGGTCCCAGATCTGTCCGTGCACCTCATGCAGGCACAGAATAAAGATGCCAAATCACCCAGACACAAGACAAGAACATAACATAAAACATAAATCGAGCTCGTTTAAAAATGTCTCTAATCACACCATAAAAACTGACCTGCCTTCTTTGAAGTTATTTTACCCTTTTTCTCTTCTGGATAAGATACCTCATCTAACAAGTCTTCTGCGAGTAATAATAAATGAGACACTTTACCATCCTTTTCGGAATCTTTTAAAAGGTCTCTTATTACTCCATAATAACTGAAGAATGCATCGGGGATATTTTCCCCTTCTTTGAGCATGTTATTAATATCTTTTTTCACTTTATTCCAAGTCAGAGGGTGAATGCCCGGTACGTCAGGGACATTTTTTCCTCCACAAAACAAAAGAATTTTAACAAGTCTTTCTTTTTAACTCTTACTCCCCTCTCTCTTAAATTATATTTTATCTCTCTAATGAAGAGTGCCTCCTTTGGCATTACTTTTCCCATGGCTGATAGATGACAAGTCTTACCTCACGGTACCCGAGTCGCACGAGTGATGCAGTCCGGGGTTCGCTACCAGAATATATATGTCCGGCCGGACTTTCTTTTCTTTTCGTCTGTCGTCTTGTGAATCGCCATGTCTCGAGACCCCATGTTCAGGCGCCACTTGACCCGCCCCGCAGGTCCAGTTATTCGTGGGTTTCGAACCAGGAAACACCTGAAAGAGCCATGGGGGGAGAGGGGAAGGGAGCCGAGCACAAATGAGAAACTGAGTCACTCTGAGCAGTGTCAAGGCTCCATTTATTAAGTGAACTGTACATGCTTTTATAGAGAGCTTTAAGCAGGGAGGGGTAACTGAGAGAGGAGGGTGGAAAATTTTCAGGAGAAGTCAGAGTGATGGGGGGAGGTGAGGTTTCTTTGGTCCAAGGCCTTGCAGGTGGCTGATTACTGTTCAAGGTTATATCTAAAAGTATACTTCTTAGTGAAGCCAAGGCCATCCTAACTATGCAAGCCTCCTAGCAGAAATTCAAAGCACAATAGATCTATTTCACACAGACTTGGGTCAGTTTCCAACAAGAAATAATCTTCTCCAGGGAAGAGATGCCAAATTGGTTATCCACCTACTGGAAAGCCCTAAAGAATGGTAAAAGTCAACTAGGATACTCCATAATGACCCAGAGATGCAATATTTATGAATACATACAATAGGTATAAGAAAATAGAACCACCAGGCAGTGATGGAGCATGCCTTTAATCCCAGCACTCGAGAGGCAGAGCCAGACTGATCTCTGTGAGTTCAAGGCCAGCCTGGTCTACAGAGTGAGTTGCAGGACAGGCACCAAAACTACACAGAGAAACCCTGTCTCAAAAAAAAGAAAGAAAATAAAGAAAGAAAGAAAATAGAATCCTACCACCCAAGAGAATTTCATATAACTCAAACATTCAAAATACATGACAAATATAATTACATTAATTATGACCCATCTATCATATGGAGGCTTAGTTCTCAGCAATCCCTTTCCCTAGAATCATTGCTTCTGGTTGGAAAAATGTGTTTGTTGAGAGGTTACTTTAACATTTGCTTCTATTCCAGCCAGGAGAAGATGAGTACCCAGTAGATGAACATGGAAAACTAATATTTGACACAGTGGATCTCTGTGCAACCTGGGAAGTGAGTACTGGGATTAAGGAGCACAGGGGGGTGTGCAGGGAGAGAAAAAGTCAGACCACAATTTCATACATGAATATGGGGTGTGTCTTCTGTGTTGGAGGTTATTTCCAAGGGCTGTTTTGTTTAAGAGCTGAGGTAGCATGCATGACTTTAATGTAATAGAAACAACGGAGTTATGCAACCACATAAAATACTTTGTGAGCATCTTTTCTTCTTTAGGCCATGGAGAAGTGTAAGGAGGCAGGACTGACCAAGTCCATTGGGGTGTCCAACTTTAACCGCAGGCAGCTGGAGACAATCTTGAACAAGCCAGGGCTCAAGTACAAGCCTGTGTGCAATCAGGTGGGGATCCTCAGCCTCTTTTCCTTGTTGTTCGTTCCTTTGTTTCCCTTCTTGCCACTGGTCGATAGGTACTCTTTTAGCATTCATCTTAGATAGGGAACAAACAAGCTAACAGCCAAGTATTTATGCATAGGATACTTACAATAGTAGATTGTGTTTTACTCTGTAAAGTCTTAGTGGAAAACATTGGCAGATCCTTTTCTTGTATTTTAGAGAGGTATGGATGATCAAGGTAGACTATAGTCATTCATCACGCTCCGAAGGAAAGGTGAACTTATACCTGATATATTAAGAATGAACAATGATTAATGGGGAAAAGCTGTAAGGAAATGTGCTTAGATAAGACTTAGAAAGCTTGAGATGTCCAGGAAACAAGGATGCTGTGAAATTAACATATGGTGCTGGTCTGGGTTTCTGTAGGGTTCACATACTTTGTTGATTATGAACCAAGACTTAGCTACATTAAGAATTACAGCAGACTACAATTCTCATCTAGGTTAGAGGAAAGAAGTTTATTGTTTGGCGATATTACATGGGTTTGTAAAATTAATACTCAGAAACTTAAACAACACTTCAGCTGACTTTGTTTCTGAGCATATTTCAGTTTCTTCTCCTGTTTTGTGGCATCAAATAAAGTGTGAAAGAACTTCCTTGTATCTGTGGCTCCATTCTCTCAGGTATTTATAACAACTTGCAGTAGACAAGATAAGGTCACATATAGGAAATGAGGGTGTATGCTATTTATGTTCTTGGCATGTAAGGATCAAATCACTAGATATTCAAATATTAAGATAAGAAAAATAATGTGATATTAGTAATTTTTATGTAATTTTATGATAACTTTAAAGCACTTAAGAAATTTGAATGGATGGTACTAATCTTCTATATTTCTTCATCTATGTCCAAAATTGTTGACATTTTGCAAGTGTGCAAATTATAGTAACATATATATGATTACACATTAATATATGTGTGTAATATGTTGCCAAACCTTTCAAAGTTAGATGCACATATCACAATTGTCCTCTAATGATCTCATGAAACTTCTCCTAGGAATGAAGACATATTATTTTATGATTTGATTTGTATTATGAGAACTGAGTTTATAACATTCTATTCTATATGTTTTCTTTTCTTGTATATGTGCTTATGGAGTATATACAGTGTGGCAAATATATAAGTGGAGGCCTAAGGCTGATGTTAGAAGTCTTTCTCTACAGCTCATTCTTTGAAACATGCTTTCTCATTCAAACCCATTTTGAATAAGGCTAGTCTTGCTAACTGAGATTCTTCTTGGATCATTTGTCTCTGCCCTCCGACTATAGAAATACGGTCAGAGCAGTCTGCCCATCTCAAATAAATGTAGATTCTTGGAGTCTGAATTCCAGACTTGTGTAGCAATTGCTTTAACTACTGAGTCATCTCTCCAGCTCTCATGCTGTTATGAATTATCAGTTCACAGTAAAATTCCCCTGTTCTCCAAATCACCTTAGGTAGTTCTTCTCTCATCAAGGTAAAATTGGTATTCATACATCTTTCCCAAATATTCTCCCAGTTTTTTATACTTTCATGTAGACCAGTGTTTTTCCAAATGACATCTAGGAAGAATACTTAAAATACTGGATTGATTCAGATATATATTTTTTAATGAAAGATAGTTTTTCTACCCCTGCATGCTCGTATAATGAGGAATTGGGTGTCAATGGCCTATTACACATAATGTTAACTTTTTTTTTTTTTTTTGCCAAGGAAACATCCTCCCATGTTCCGATGTTCACTTGGGAGTCGATAAAGTATCATGTACTGATACAATGTCCTGTTGTTCATGATGTTTCATTGACAGTGTGGTAATGCTAATAGTCTCAGGCAGATCTCTTCTTTTTCAACATTTTTTCCTCCATTATAAATACTGTGACTTGGGTGCACGATGATTTAGAAGAAGGAATTCACACTTTATGATGAACTGTCACATAATATTTGTGAATCCATCAAAGATATTTGCCTGAGTCAATTATTTTGCTTCAGTTTGACAATACTAATTCTCCCTTTCAGCTTTATCGTTACTTCTTGTTTTACTGTATATGAAAGAAAATTCAGATAGCAAGTTCAGTTCCACTATAGCTATTGGTAAAATATATACCTTTAGTTATCAATGTTCTGAAAAAGGAGTTGCTATAGTAACTACAATTGATAATTACCTCTTTTTGTGTGCACATTCTTATGAATTCATTGATTTTGAATTACTTCACTTATTTGGATTAACTTTTAGTTTTCAGTTCTTGCTAAAATCTGCCAAATTTGAGGTTTCTACCCAACTGGCTTTTTCAACCTATAGACTTTATAGTTCATGCTTTGTCATACTATTTAATAGTCAAAATTTAGTAATTCCGTTCTCTGTTCTGCATCTAGGCTCTGTCATGATTCTGCCTAGAGAAAATGAGTATTTGCACCTAGGATTTTGTGCAAAGTTTGATTGAACTCAAAATAGTTGTTTTTTAACTGTTCCTAGGAACATAAGACATTACATTTTTTAATTAAAATATGGAGAATTGAATGGAAATTATGGGTAGTAGAAATGGGTAGAAAGTAATGGAAAGTATGGTGGGTGAGAGTGAATAGGATCAAAGTACAAAATGAAATTATATAAACATGTCCTTATGAAGCCCATCAGTACAATAAATTTATCGATAAAACATATATATGATGGGGCCAGTGAGACAGAGTAAATCCACTTACTGCCAAGATAGAAAACCTGAGTTTGATCCTTCCCATGATGGAAGGAAAGAACTGACTCACACAAGTTGTCCTAGGACCTCCAAAAGCATACTGTGGTACATGTGCACACATATGTACACACACACACACACACACACACACACACACACACACAGTCTCCTAAATTCTGGAGTTAGAGCTATGAACAAACCCAGTATTTTCTTTCAAATATTTAAAAAATTATAAGTATTCTTTTGAAAATTTATGTATGTTCCTTGGATAAATCCCCCAATTATCCTTTATTATTCCCCTCTCTACCCACACACAAACACCTTCTACTTCCAAGGAACCTCTATTTTCATACCTTTTTAAAAATGACCCACTGCAATTATTCAAAGTTTCTTGAAAGAATGAGTTGGGGGTTATTTGCTTAAGTCTTGGTGTTGTTATAGGCAGTTCACACTTTGTTACACAAGTTGTCCTATTTCAGCTTATTGTATTTTAACACTTTTCTTTAAATCAATGTGAATAATCATGTAATGTGGTATCTTTATTCATTCCTCTGCAGGTAGAATGTCATCCTTATCTCAACCAAATGAAACTTTTAGATTTCTGCAAGTCAAATGACATTGTACTGGTTGCCTATGGTGTCCTGGGAACACAACGATATACAGGATGGTAATGAGGTTATTAAAAATTAAACATAAAACCCAGGCAGAGGTGGAGCACACCTTTAATCCCAGCACTGGGGAGGCAGAGCCAGGAAGATCTCTGTGAGTTGAGAGGTCAGCCTGGTCTACAGAGCCAGATCCAGGAAAGGCACCAAAACTACACAGAGAAACCCTGTCTCAAAAAAAAAAAATAAAAATAAAAAATAAAAATAAAAAATAAAACATAAGTTAACAACTGCTGTTGACATACCTATAGCCTTGCAGTTCTAAGTTCATACTCTGTGATCTGGAAGCAGAGATAGTTTGCATTTTGGAGAGAATGAAAGATGATATTGGTGTTACCAGTCCAGGAACACACTTGGGAAAAACCCATTGTCTATGGCCATCTTCATTTATATTTCAAACTTCTTTACATGCTACCGATTGAGGGATTTAGCCCCCTTATATTTCATCCCAGGGTGGACCAGAACTCCCCTGTTCTCTTGGATGAACCAGTTCTTTGTTCCATGGCAAAAAAATACAATCAAACTCCAGCCTTGATTGCCCTTCGCTACCAGTTGCAGCGTGGGATTGTGGCCCTCAACAGCACTCTCAATGAAAAGCGGGTCAAAGAGAACATAAAGGTGATGAATGAGTCTGTGGGCTTCAAAATTGTCCATACTGATTCATTATTTGTACTTCTTTAGCAACTCAGAAGCCTATATCAGCCTTGCCCTTCTACCTTGCTTTCCCAGGCTTTTGTCTTTTACATATATTTGAAGGCTTTTATCCTGTTCTGCAATAGCATCATAGCTTTTGTTGTAATATAGAACTAGAATTAGGTTGAAGATAAATTTCTTGTCTCAGCATTACATTGGTAATGCACCTCTCAACCTTAAGTGAATGAAATGACCCTTTGTCAGCTGAAATGAGGCACCCAAACTAGATAATCTTAGGTCTGCAAATTATTTGTGTTCTGTTTCATACTTTCCTGCATATACATTTATTTTTAACACCCAGGTATTTAACGTCTTTAAATTTAATTTTCTGTCAAGTATCTTCAAACCTGGTAGAAAGTAACTTTCTTTTCAAAGAGGAGGTCATTAATTTTTATCATGAATAGTTGTGCGAGTTAAAGGAACAACCCAATTCCATGTGTGGGCTCCATATAAAAACATTTATGCAATTAATTGTTCTTTGTAGGGATTCCGTATATAAAAACATTTGTGCTACTATTTGTTCTGTGGTTAGAGTTTTTTCCTGTCTCATCTGACCTCAGAGAGGTTTTCTCCTCTTGGGTGGGTTCTGTCATGTCTGCTCCAAGACACAGTGGAGGACCGTTCGCAGTAGAGCCTGCTTCATCTCCATGTGGTTCCTTGGCCTCGCCAGCTCTTGTCTTCATAGTTCTTAATGCTTCTCCCAAGCAGCTTTGGCTTTACTTCACTACTTCACACAATTTCAAATTAGTTTCTGAGTTCTTGGAAAGGGCTTTCATGTATGATTATGTTCTAATCTAGATCAGGAATACCTTTACTTCTGGCATATTCTACTGGCACAGTGCACTACAACTACGGAAGTATCAAGACATGTGGGAAAAGCTTCTTCCATATCCTAGTGCAAATGACTATATATTCACAAAATAGAGTGGACACTGGAAGACATGTAGTAGACATTCTTATAATCTTTTATAATTTTTATATATGTTATTAAAATATAATTACACTGCATTCCTCCTCCATTTTCCTTTCTCCATCCCCTTTCCAGTTCCCTACCTCTAACTTCTCCCATACCCCTCCATTGTCAAATTGATAGGCTCTTTTTTACCAATTCTCATTCTTACAAATATCTGTATGTATGTGTTAGTATTCAACACTGTATAAATTAAACATGCTGAGTCCATTTTTGTTAATGGTGCTAATAAGGCTTCAAGCCTGACCCCTTTGTATTGGGCAACCAATTAAGAGAATGATTCCCGGGAGAGGCTAACTCTTCCTCTGGAATTACTACATGCTTATTGTCAATCCATTAACTATGCTGTTGTATTCTGGAAATTCACTGGTCTCAGCTTCTTAAGTGAATTTTGAAGCTTTTTCTTTAAAAAGCTCTCCTTTTCTAATTTTCATTATGTATTAACATGAACAGGAATTCCTTCTCTATAGACTTATATTCTTCATGACTTGATTTTGTGGTTGACTAACACTAAGCATTCCTGTGTGGAACACACCCATATTCTTCTCTATTATTTTGAAAAGGTCATCCTCTGTTCTTTCCACCTCATTTTTTTGTTCTACCAAAATTACTCATTTATGAATTCAAGTGTCAGGCAAAGCATACTTTCAATTTGAAAATGGCTAACAAAATTCACCATTCCATGACTATGCATCTCTCCTCACTCTTGTGGTCAGTTAACATATTTTACCTAATGTGTTAATTATCTGGAAATGAGGTTGGCTCTCCCAAATGACAATGCTTCTCACTTTTGCTCTTACTGAAACACAGCTTGATATTTGATGTCTGTTATTTTACATTTTCATATTTTCTATGAAGATTTTTTTAAAAAATTGCAATAAATGCCTACATACACCATGCACAGGAGAGTCCAGCTTTGCAGCCGCTTTTTCACGAGCTAGTGCTGTTCCATTACTGAGGTGTTACCGAGAAGTGAGAGAAAAAAACGGGAACTTGAAACTTCTTGGGCAGTTAAGTTTCTTGTGCTTTTTAGGTCCAGGGAGTTTTCTGGAGTTTTGGGTTGAGTTTGTTTTTGTGGATGGTTTTTTTTTTTTTTTTTTTTTTTTAATTTTCTGATGGTGGTTTACTTTGAGGTTGTCAATTTTAAAGTGGGCTGGCCTTAAGCTGGCAATGTAGGTGAAGATGACCAGGAACTTCCAAACTTAGTTCTGCCTTTTACATTATAAGTGGTGGGATTATAGACGTGTGTCATCACACCTGGCTTGCTTTGGCTATTTATGGTTTTATTTTTTGAAATAAAAGGTTTGGAATCCACTTGCTAACTTCCAACCAGAGTGTTTAAGTCTGCCTTTGATATCTCGTCTGTTCATTATTTTGGAGACTATGGGTTTTTAACAGTACTGTGATGTCCAACCCATGATCATTTTATTGGAATTTTCTATTATGTAGATATTTTACATACTACACAAACTTTCATAATTTTCATAATAAATAATCTGATTCTATTCTGTCTCATTCCTACATAGAAACCACTTAACTTTGTGATTTTTCTTGATATCTTTTTTGTTTTAATAACTTTCAAATATTCAGGTGATTTTGCATCCATGTCTGTCAGTTAAATGAATAAGTTGTTGTATGATCTATATTCTTATTCTGTCATTCTCTCTTGGTATTTATTTTCAGATCAAGACCAGTGATTTATGCATTCATTTGTTTCAATGTTAATAATTATAGGTGATCCTATTAATTAAACTGCCCAAACTTTAGTAAAGATGACCTCCTGGAAGCCAGTTCTTAATCATGTATAAAACACCATTATTGTTAGTAGAATGCCCATTTAAGTTATGTTTAAAACAACATGCTTTTATTAGATTGCTTTCTTTTTAGATGTGGAAATAAAACTATGTAAATAATGATTTCTGAATTGTGTTTCACATTCAGAAAATTGCACTCCCAATTTAGATCATCTAAGGAATGATGTTTTCTTCTTTGAATCACATGAGATTTCTTTCCTTATCACATTCCATTCAAATCTCTTTTGCCTGTGTGTTGTGGATGGATTCAATGTAGATGAATTTGAATCACGCTGTCCCTGATATGCATTTCTCACCTGGGTGTTTTGCTGAATATCTTTGTATTTTGTAAGATCTGAGGTTGTTCAACATTTCTGTCATCACAGTTCAGTCTGTTGTATTTATACTGTGCTGTTGGCAAACATGCAGTCTAAATTTCTAAAAATGGTTCTTATCTGTCTAATAGGTTTTTGAATTCCAGTTGAGTTCAGAGGATGTGAAAGTCCTCGATGGACTGAATAGAAATCTGCGATACTTGAATACACCAATGTAAGTAACTTTGGCAACATGTTTTACTCCATTTATTTTCAGAGTGAATGCTTTTAAAGTTATCTCAATAACTATAAAGAAGGCAGAGGCAATCAGAGCCCAGAATTCGGAAAAAAGAACTTCTGGAATTCTTTCTAGTCTGTTCAGAGTTCTGACCTTATTCACAGCAGCAGTGTAAGCAGACCCAGGGTCACCTTAATGTATTGTACCTGAAAGTCTGCACTGTTTCAAGGAGTATGCAGGTCAGCCTGCATCACTGCTGAATCTCCATACTCCCTGTGGTGATAAAAATCTGTATGCCCTGTAGAAACGCACTGTGGACCTTTCAAGGAGCCCATTGGATCATTTCCAATATCAATATCATGCCGTCATGTCATTTTCTCCAGCACTTGCTTAAATCCATATCCTAGCAAATGTATTCTATGTCATCACCTACATGTGGAATTATTCACTGTATTTAGGAAATTAAATGATTTTTTTTAATACTTGAAAACTTTCATTTCCTTCTGATGTGCTTTTGTTTAGGAACTCAGTGTTTTAGTTTGAGAACTGCTGTCTTGATGTGTGTAACAGCACAGTGGGTTTGATTTTCTGAAATGTAAATAGATCAATGTAGAGAACTTATACAGAAATGTAGAAATTATAGAGAAAACATTTAAGACTGAAGGAAATGCTGAAAGTCAGTAAAGCACTTCCTTGAAAGTGTGAAGACCTGAGTTTGACATCCAGAAACCATGATTAAAACCTGAGAGCAGTAGTGTGCTCTTGTAATTCAAGCGATCTGGAGGAAAAAAAACAAAACAAAAACAAAAAAACCACAATAATCCCTGGGGTTGGCAAGCCAGCCATCCTATGCTAACTAGTGAGTATAAGGTCAATGAGAGACCCTGCCTCAAAAGAGGTAATTGCATTCTTGAGGATTACATCTAAGGGTTTCCTATGTCCCCTACATTCATGTGCATACTTGTATACACACATGTGCATCTACAATCACAAATAAAGCTGCACACACATATACATGGACATACATATGCATTAAAAAAACATAAAATAGTATATTGAAACATTTCCATTTATGTAGAGAATTTATAGCCCAAAGATGCCACATTTTTCATTCTATATACAAAGCTAGAGAATTTGAGTTTGAGACGAGATGCATTACAAATGAAGGAAAGTAAGGAAAATGTATTCTCATTTCCCATGGGAAAATTACTTCAAAATGAAAAATATGATATTGTGTGAAAATTATAAACATAATGAAAAATTGCATGTAATAAAAATTTCTAAATAAATTTTAATTTTAATAATATACTGAAAATGAATAAAGCAGTACATATTATATAGAGAGAACTATTATTCATATTATTATCTTCTATGAGTAATCTTTTAACTCTTTACAACTTGTGTTCCTATTTTGTTATGGTGATCTATGCTTATCTTCTTGGATGTGAGATTTTTGTCTTGGACAAATATTGTTCCTATTACTGAGTAAAAAACATTTTTATTTGGAAGTTAGTTAATGAATGCTTGATCAATTTTTAAATTAAAATTAAATGTCAGTGTAGTAAACATTCCATTTAAGCCAATATTTCTCAAAATGAAATGTTAAGTTACAAATACATTTAATACATTTAAATTGGATAATGCATATATATATATATTGCTATTATTCCATCTAATTTTCCTATATCATAATTATTTAGAAAAATTTTAATTGGAAATTTAACATGCACATTTATTTGTGTTTGATCATATGGTATTACAAAGACAATGGACTTCACATTTTTATTTAATTAAAAACTTATTCTTATTTGTTTTCCTGTTATTGAAAATACAGTCTTTTCTCATATACTATATCCTGGTTATAGTTTCCCCTCCCTGTATTCCTCTAAGCTCCTCCTTACCTCCCATGTCCTCTGTATCTACTCCATTTCTGTCTTTCAGTAGAAAAGAACAGGGTTCTAAGAGAACATAACAACCAAACATAACAAAATAAAATTTAACAAGATAAAGCAAAAAACATCACATCAAGGCTGGACAGGCCAATCCAACAGAAGGAAAAGAGTTCAAGAGCAGCAGGCACAAGAATCAGAGACGCATTCATTCACATAATCAGAAATCCCATAAAAATACTAAGCTGAAATGAGCCAGAAGTAGCTGATAGTGGTACATCTTGCCGGCAATAGGAAGTCAACTGTGACACGGACAATATCCTGAGCATAGGAAACCTCAAAGCCTGACCCCACAGTGACACATATCTTCCAACGAGGCCTTACCCATCCCAACAATGCCATACCTCCTAGTAGTGCCACTCCCTATGAGATTATAGGGGCCAATTACATTCACACTACCACACTCTCCAACACCCTTTCATTCATCCTGGTGGCATTGGGAGCAGTGTGTCACATAGTATACCCTTTTATCTAATCAGCTTTACTAGCAAATGTTTACTGCAATGAGTCATTGGTCTGGTTCAAGGCCTTTGGTTTCTGCCACACCATCCTCACCAAAACTCCTCTGGGATATCCTGTGGCCACCCTGAGTCATGGAGATCCTGCATGGCCCCAGTGGCCTGAACTGACTAGCTCAGCTACCACCCAGATCCACACAGCTGGCCCACCCTAACATCTATCCCCTCTAGGACCTGCTAGAACTAATGAAGGGACTGGTCCTGTGGAATGATGCCTGCAGGATCTCCTTGAGAGTTTTTAATATAAATGGCTAGATACCTTCTTACCTAAAAATATTTTTTTCTTATTTGTTATCTAAATTTTTTAATTGTATGCATTTTTACTACATGTATAACTGTGCACTACATCCATTCCTAGAGCCATATAAACCAGGGGAGGGTACAGGATTCCTGGAACTGGAGTTTGGTGGTTGTGAGCTACCATGCAGGTGTTATGAATAGAACCTGGATCTTTTGGAAGAGCAGCCAATGTTTTCAATGGCTGAGTTATCTCTCCAGCCCCTCTTTGCCCTTGTTGATAGATACATGTTTGAACATTTGATTTTTCATTTTTTATATGTTGAGTACTAGGGAAAACAGGATAATCTGAATCATTCATCTATTATTTTCTTTATAAGTAGAAAGCAATGGTTTTGAAAGTAAAAAAAAGAAAATTTTATACTTCCACGCTAAAATCAGCTTCATAGAAATAATCCCTTGAAGAAACAGAATGATCAAATGCATTACATATTTTCTTTATCTCTGCAGGTTTGTTGACCACCCTAATTATCCATTTTCTGATGAATACTAACATGTGCAGATGTCTGTCAGAAGGTTTACTGGCAGGAGACTGCTCAGGTGCTAATGTCTTGGCTTGTAACTTCTACTCTGTAGAAATTCAGAATCTCCTGGAGCTACATTTCAGCTAAGACAGAAAAAATTAAAAAAAAAAAAATTGTGTCATTCTGGAACCAAATAAAAGACACATTCTCCAACAATTTTCAGAGTCATTGTACTACTTTAAAGCTTTATTTTTCTATGATTCATGATGTCCCCAAATTAATTTGCCTACAGGTCTGTGTACAGTGTGTGGTAGATGAAGATAGTCATTTTATAGACAGTTCTTCCATAAGAATAGGTAGTGTTTTCATCCTTTGAGAAGTAACAGTTAGCAGGTATTTATTAATCTATGTTTCTCTAGCTCCCAGATGGAAAATGTATGTCATGTGGCTAGAAAGGGGAGACATAATTGAGAAGGGTGAACAATAAACCCAGAGCTACATGAAGCACTATGGAATTAGAAATGCCAAGGCTTACAGAATGAGATTTATTACATGGGGGCTGTCAGAGTGGGGTGAGAAATGAATCAGCCTCCAATTACAAACAAAACATTCCTGAAGATAATTTTTTAACTATAAAATTTAAATTTGTTATAGATTTAATTATTTTATTTATTTATTTTCATTTTATGTGCATTTGTGTTTTGGCTGCATGTATGCCTGTGTGGGGTTGCTGCATTCCCTGAAACCGAGTTACAGACACCTGTGAGCTGTAATATGGGTGCTGAGAATTGAACCTGGTTCCTCTGGAGGAGCAGCCAGTGCTCTTAATCACTGAGTCATCTCTCCAGCCCCTGCAGATTAAATTAATATTATAATAAGTGTTTGGAAACCCATTTAGATAACTATTTACTTCTTTTTGGTTTTTAGGATGGGTGGCAATTTTATTCCTAGATGAGAATTAAAATGACAATAATTTTCAAAGCCCAATATCCAGGATACTCTTTTCAGAATGCTGTGGGTACTCATACTCATTCATGCACATCCTAAAACATGGAGACACACATGTACACATAATTTGAAAAAAAAGAGAACCAGGACTTAAGATGTCAAACCAGTACTCATCAAGAAAGCCAAACATGCTTCCTGCTTGACCAGAAGCCATACCGTCTGCCAAAACTCCGTAGGCTGAATGCCCAGGGATCCCCCTCACTCTCTCAACTCCCCAATTCTAATTTCCCCACCCCTCCTCATCACTGTGTCCCAAGTTCCAAGGGTAGAGGCCTTGCCTTAACCAGAAGCCACCACAACCACTAGAAGTCCAGTCCTCAAGTTGAGTAGAGACTCTCTGCTAAACTACAGGCCACTCTGTCCAGAAGACCAGAGGAAACAGAAAACTGTTGTGAGATATTTGATTGCACTGTGAAATCTCTGTGTTAATAAAGATCATCCTTGAATCAGGGGACAGATCCAGCAACTAGATGACAGGAATTAGCTATAAAAGGTGTGGAGGAGCCAGGAAGACAGATAGAGAGACTCACAGGAAGGAGTAGGGAGGAACTTGGAGTTTCACGGTCCTTTTGGTTTGGGATGGCTGGAGAAACACTCTCTTGCTGGGTCTCCGACCAAAAAGAAAGGTCAGCTGGTTGTTCTTCTGCCTCTCTGAGCTAACAGGTTTTCATCCCAACATCTGACTCCCAGGTTTTTATTGGTAAAAACAATGATAGAGACTTAGTTAAGAGCTATATTTGGCAGCGGCAGCAGAGCCAGGGGAAAGGGTTGACTGAAAATTCCACCAGACTGTGGTCTGAGTAGTGGGTGCTGACTACAGGGACATGGGACCCCAAACAGTAGTTAGCATATCAGTAGATTCAGGTTCAGTCATTAAGCCCACTGAAAAACAACAGAAACCAGGGAACAAAACACCCATTGAACAAAGACAAACTCAGAATTCAGCACCTATACCTATAATCACACCAAACCCAGATGCCAGTGTAAGAATACAGTCAACAACAGCCAGAGCAAGATGTCATCATCAGAACCCAACTCTCCTATTACAGCAAGCCCTGAATATTCCAAGACAGCTGAAGCACAAGTAAATGACCTTAATACCAACTTTATGGAGATGATAGAGGTCCTTAAAAAGGAAATAAGTAAGTCCCTTAAGAAGCTGAGGGAAAGACATACAAAAAAAAAGAGGAAATAAATAAATCCCTTAAAGAAAGCCAGGGGGGAAAAAACAAGCAAAGAGTTGAAGGAAATAAATAAAACTGTTCAAGACCTATAAGTGGAAATAGAAGCAAGAAAGAAAACACACACTGAAGGAATAGTGGAAATGAAAAATCTAGGTAAGTGACCAGACACTATAGAATCAAGCATCACCAACAGAATACAAGAGGAGAAGAAGAGAATATCGGGTGTTGAAGATGTGATAGAAGAAATAGATACATCAGTCAAAGAAAATATTGAAAATCAAAAATTTCTAAAATCTAAAAACCACAAAACATCTTGGAAATCTGGAGCATTACAAAAAGACCAAACCTAAGAATAATAAGAATAGATGAAGGAGAAGAATCCCAGCTCAAAATCCCAGATAATATTTTCAACAAAATCACAGAAGAAAATTTTCCTAACCTTAAGAAGGACATGCCTATAAAGGTACAAGAATCTTATAGACTACCAAATTGATTGGAACAGAGAAGAAAGTCCCCTTGCCACATAACATTACACATACAGAACAAAGAAATAATATAAAAAAAAAACTGAAAGGGAAAAAGGCCAAGTAACATATAAAGGCAAACCTATTATAATTACACATGATTTCTCAATGGAGACTCTAAAAACCAGAAGGGCCTGGACAGATGCCTTGCAGACTGTAAGAGACCACAGATGCCAGCCCAGACTACTATACCCAGAAAAACTCTCAATCGCCACAGAAGAAGAAAACAAGGTATCCCATAATAAAATCAAATCTGAACACTGTCTATTTACAAGTCTAGCTCTATAGACAAAATTAGAAGGAAAACTCCAGCACAAGGAGACTAACTATGCCCAAGAAAATACTAGGAATTAATAATGTTACACCAGCAAAACAAAAAAGGGAAGCAAACACACACAAATGCACACACATACACACACACACACACACACACACACACACACATACACACACTACCACCAACAGGAATTAACCAACATTGGTTGATATCTCTCAATATCAATAGACTCAATTTCCTAATAAAAAGACATAGTCTTACAAAATAGATGAGAAAACAAGACCCAACCTTCTGCTGCCTACAAGAAACACACAAAATCATCAAAGATAGACATTACCTCAAAGTAAAAGGTTAGAAAAAGATTTTCAAAGAAAATGAACCTAAGAAGCAAGCTGGTGTAGCTATTCTAACTTCAAACAAAATAGACTTCAAACCAAAATTGATCAAACGAGATGGGGAAGGACACCGCATGCTCATCAAATAAAAATTCCACCAAGATGACATTTTAGTTCTTAAGAGCTATGCCTCGAACACAAGGACACCCATGTTTTCTGTGGGATGTTCTCTATGCTGTGAATGTGTTGCTCTGATTGGTTAATAAATAAAGTGCTGATTGGCCAGTAGCCAGGCAGGAAGTATAGGCGGGACAAAGAGAGAGGAGAATTCTGGGAGGAGGAAGGCTGAGACAGGGAGACACTGTCAGCCACCTCCATGACAAGCGAGATGTAAGGTACCGGAAAGCCACAAGCCACATGGCAATTTATAGACTAATAGAAATGGGTTAATTTAAGATATAAGAGCAGAAAATGCCATATTGATTTCCAAAGTGGTTGTACAAGCTTGCATTCCCACCAGCAGTGGAGGAGAGTTCCTCTAGCTCCACATCCTCTCCAGCATAAGGTGTCTTCAGTGTTTTTGATCTTAGCCATTCTGACAGGCTTAAGGTGGTATCTCAGAGTCATTTTGATTTGCATTTCCCTGATAATTAGGGATGTTGAGCAATTCCTTAAATGTCTTTCAGCCATTTGAGTTTCCTCTGTTGAGAATTCTCTGTTTAGTTCTATAGCCCATTTCTTAATTGGACTGTTGGGCATTTTGATGTCTAATTTCTTGAGTTCCTTATATATTCTGGATATCAGTCCTCTGTCAGATGTGGGGTTGGTGAGGACCTTTTCCCATTCTGTAGGCTGTCACTTTGCCTTGTTGACCATATCCTTTGCTCTACAAAAGCTTCTCAGTTTCAAGAGGTCCCATTGATTGATTGTTTCTCTCAGTGTCTGTGCTACTGGTGTTCTAGTTAGGAAGTGATCTCCTATGCCAATGCGTTCAAGACTACTTCCTACTTTCTCTTCTATCAGGTTCAGAGTAGCTGGATTTATGTTGAGGTCTTTGATCCACTTGGACTTAAGTTTTGTGCACAGTGACAGATATGGATCTATTTGCAGCCTTCTATACATTAATATCCAGTTATGCCAGCACCATTTGTTGAAGATGCTTTCTTTTTTCCATTGTACAGTTTTGGGAATCAAACTCCCCCAAGATCCAGCTATACCACTCTTGGGCATATACCCAAGGAATGCTCAATCATACCACAAGGGCACTTGCTCAGCTATGTCATATCAGCATTGCTTGTAATAGCCAGAACCTGGAAACAACCTAGATGCCCTTCAACTGAAGAATGGATAAATAAAATGTGGTACATATACACAATGGAATACTACTCAGCAGAGAAAAACAATGACATCATGAGGTTTGCAGGCAAATGGATGGATCTAGAAAAAAAACATCCTGAGTGAGGTAACCCAGACTCAGAAAGTCAAACATGGTATGTACTCACTCATAGGAGGATACTAGATGTAAAACAAAGATGACTAGACTGCTACTCACAACTCCAGGGAGGCTACCTAGAAAACAGGACCCCAAGAAAGACACAGGGATCGCCCAATGACAGAGAAATGGATGAGATCTACATGAACAACCTGGACGTAAGTGGGAGTAATGAAGGGCAAGGGTCGAGGGAAAGAGAGCTTAGGGGAGTAGGAGATCCTAGCTGGATCAAGAACAGAGAGGGAGAACAAGGAATAAAAGACCATGATAAATGAAGACCACATGAGAATAGGAAGAAGCAAAGTGCTAGAGAGGCCCACAGAAATCCACAAAAATACCCCCACAATAGACTACTGGCAATGGTCGAGAGACAGCCCGAACTGACCTACTCTGATGATAGGGTGGCCAGACACCCTAATTGTCGTGCTAGAAACCTCATCCAATGACAGAGGGAACCGGATGCAGGGATCCACGGCCAGGCCCCAGGTGGAGCTCCAGGAGTCCAATTGGTGAGAAAGAGGAGGGTTTGTATGGGTGAGAGTTGTTGAGACCAAGGTTGGATGAAGCACAGGGACAAATAGCCAAACGAATGGAAACACATGAAATATGAACCAATGGCTGAGGATCCCCCAACTGGATCAGGCCCTCTGGATAAGTGAATCAGTTGATTGACTTGATCTGTTTGGGAGGCATCCAGGTGGTAGGACCAGGTCCTGTACTCAGTGCATGAGTTGGCTGTTTGAAACCTGGGGCCTATACAGGGACACTTGGCTCGGCCTGGGAGGAGGGGACTGGACCTGCCTGGACTGAATCTGCCAGGTTGAGCTCAATCCTCGGGGGAGTCTTTGCCCTGGAGGAGATGGGAATGAGGGGTGGGATGGGGGAGGAGGGGAGGAGGGAGAACAAGGGAATCCCTGGCTGATATGTAAAATTAAATTAAATTATAAAATTTAAAAAAAAGATATAAGAACAGATAGCAAGAAGCCTGCCATGGCCATACAGTTTGTAATAAGTCTCTAGTATAAGTCTCTGTGTGTTTACTCAGTTGGATCTGAGCAGTTGCAGGACTGGCGTGTGAGAGAGATTTGTCCTGACCGTGGCCAGGAAAACTATAGCTACACATTTTTGTAAAAGAAATATTACTAGAGCTTAAATTACATATCAACCCTCACACATTGATAGTGACAGACTTAAATACACCACTCTCATCAAAAGACAGGTCATTCAGAAAAAAACTACACAGAGAAATATTGAGCTAACAGACATTATAAACAAAGTGCACTAACAGCTATCTACAGAACATTTTACCCAAACACAAAGGAATATACCTCAGCACCTCATGCAGCATTCTCCAATTGACTACATAGTCATAAACCAAGTCTCAAAAGATACAAAAAGATTGAAATGACCCTTTGTATCCTATCAGACCAGCATAGATTGTAGCTGATTTCAACAACAAAAAAACTAACAGAAAGCCTACAAACTAATGGAGATTGAACAACTCTCCACTGAATGACTACTACTAGGTCAAGACAAAAATAAAGAAAAAAAAACACATCTTAGAATTCAATGAAAATGAATACACAACATACTCAAATTTATGGGACACAATGAAAGTTGTGCTAAGAAGTGCCTAAATAAAATAGTTGGCAGTGGTGGCGCATGCCTTTAATCCCAGCTCTCGGGAGGCAGAGCCAGGGCTACCAAGTGAGTTCCAGGAAAGGCACAAAGCTACACAGAGAAACCCTGTCTCGAAAAACCAAAATAAAAAAAAAAAGTTGAGCAATTTTATACTAGCAATTTAATAGCACATCTGAAGGCCCTAGATCAAAATGAAGCAAGCACACACAGGAGGAAGAGATGACATGAAATAAACTGAGGGCTGAAATTAATCAAATAGAAGCTGAGAATAAATGAAACAGAGTTGCTTATTTGAGAAAATGAATCAGATAGACAAAACTTTATCCAAACTTACTAAAAGACAGAGAGAATATCCAAACTATCAAAGTCAGAATGAAAAAGGGAACATAAAAACACACCAAGGAAATCCAAAGAATCATTAGGTCAGATTTTAAAAACCCATCTTCCACAAAACTGAAAAATCTGAAAGAAATGGAGAATTTTCTCCAGAGATACCATTTACCAATGTTAAATCAAGATCAGATAAGCAGCTTAAATAGACCTATAACCCCTAAGGAAATAGAAGCTGTCAATAAAAGCCTCTCAACCAAAAAAAGCCCAGGGCCAGATGACTTTAGTTCAGAATTCTAACTTATTCTCAAAGAAGAGTGAACACTAATACTCCTCAAATTATTCCATAAAACAGAAACAGGAAGAACATTGACCTATTCATTTTTATGAGGCTACAGTCACTCTGATAACCCAAACCACACAAAGATACAACAAAAAAGAGAATTACAGACCAATTTCCATCATGAACATTGATGCAAAAATACTCAATAAAATACTCACAAACCACATCCAAGAACATATCAAAAAGGTCATCCACCATGATCAAGTAGCCTTCATCCCAGAGATGCAGGGATGGTTTAATATATAAAAATCAGTTAATGTAATCTGTCATATAAACAAACTGAAAAAAAACCCACATGATCATCTCATTAGATGCAGAAAAATATTTGACAAAATCCAACAACCTTTGGGATAAAAGTCGTGGAGAAATTAGGGACACGAGGTACATACCTAAACATAACAAAGGCAATTTACAGCAATCATATAGCCAATATCACATTTAAATGGAGAGAAACTCTAAGCAATTCCACTAAAATCTGTAACAAGAATAGGGTGTCAACTCTCTCCATATATATTCAATATAGTACTTTACATCTTCTAGACCAATAGGACAACTGAAGGAGATAGGATATAGAAAATAATTGTGTTCATGAAATTCATCGGATTATATTTTTTAAAAAAAATATTTGTAGAGTTCTCTGGCTCTTCAAATTCCATGATGTTCTCAGGAAAGTTTCAGAATTGCCTGATATTCGGCTTTCTTTGAAATCTCTCTACCTGTTGATGAGCTGCAATACATTACATTTGGGAACATTTCTATTGATTTTTCACGTGGTATTCATTATTCAATTGAGTGCTTTCCTTGGTGACATTAAGACCCTTTAGACATGTTTGAGATGCTTTTAATATTATTTTTTAGCATCTGATTTTTTTTATTAATTAGAAATTTCCAAAATGGCAAAAATCTAATCCAAGTATAATAAAAAAAAACTACTTTCATAACAGAATCTTGACTTTTAACTGGCTAAAATACACATGAAAATCCTAGCTGTCCTGAATAGAAATTTACAATACTGTAATAATGGCATGAAAGCAATCTTAGTAAAAATATGTCCAGATATTTGTTTTCTGAGTATGACTATAACATGACTTGCCAATTTAAAGTCTTCAATAGTTCCAATTCCTCAGATCCTTATCCTTACATGTTTGTTAAAAACACAAACATTGAACTCTCTCAAGAAAAGATAGTTCGGTGCATTCAGTAGGATAATTTGTATAGATAATTCCTAATTATTATTTCTAGAGGTGTTTCACATCATATGTTACTTTGTATTTTATATTTTTGTAACTATTATATGGTGTTCATTTCTTGATTTCTATTTCATATATTCAATATTGTCTTTTGACATTGCTACTGAGTTTTCTCTGTTGACTTTTGCATCCTAAAACTTGACTACATTTATATTTTAGTTCTTAGAATTTTAGGTGAAGTTTTGGAGGTTTCTATAAAATCATCTCTTCTGAAAACATGGTGCATTTGCTTCTTTTTCATTTGCATGTCCCTTATTTCTTACTCTTGCCTAGTTGTTCTCATTAGTATTTCCATCACTCTGGTTGATTAAATGGTGAATGTGGGTACTTTCATCTTGTATAAAATCTTAGAGTAAAGACTTTCTGGTTTCCATATTCAATAGACTGTTAGATGGTGTCCAATTGTAAATGGTCTTTATTACATTGGCTTTTGTTCCTTTTGTATTATATTTTCAGAAATTTTGTCATGAAGTGATTTTAATTTTATCAAATGTATTTTCTAAATCAGTAAAAACTGTTACAAGACCTTTGTCTTTCCTTCTGTTAATGCTGACCTCATTTGAGTTTTCTATTTTTCCTTCTTTTAAAATTTTGTTCAGTCACTTGTTTGTGTTCTGCTTATACAGTTTGGACAGGATACTATGAGCAGCTGAAGCAAGGATAGTTTCTTGCCCAAATGGCTAGCTTTTGCCACAAAGTGAGTAAACTCCAATTGAAGGTTCTTTGATGCCCATCATCTGTTTTTTGAAGTCAATTGGTGCTGCAAAGAACAGACATGTCTCATTATCAACAAAAGCCTTATGTTACTAAAAAAAATTTTAAGTGCCATATTCTGTAGGTCTTTGAAGTGTTTGGAGATCACATATCTAAAATATATCTCTGTATGGCCTTGAAAATATATCTAACATGAATATAAGTTTGATAGTTATAGATGATTAATTATTAACCTGTATTATTTATTATTCTAAATAACTTTCAAAGACTAAAACTTTACATTACATTTTAAAATGAGCTGCATAGGCACAATACCTTAAACAAGAATAGAAACATATGTACAGTATGACAAAGATAATCTTAAATTTGTATCAATATGCACAAATATCTTAAACAAGAATAGAAACATATATAGATTATGTTCTAGCAAAAAATAAATTTAAATTTGTATTAGTATAAAAAATCCATACCAATATAAAATAGTAGAGATTAATAATTGCTTTTAGTTCAAATAGAATCAACTATCTGGCCTTTTATCCTATAATTTTTGAACCCCCTTTTTCTTTTCAGAACAAGATCCCTAAATAAAATTTCCTTTGCTTAGTTTCCTCCCTGACCATGA
Source organism: Peromyscus attwateri (assembly GCA_902168425.1). Taxonomy (NCBI): domain Eukaryota; kingdom Metazoa; phylum Chordata; class Mammalia; order Rodentia; family Cricetidae; genus Peromyscus; species Peromyscus attwateri. Next base: position 31,955 of record CABHPP010125490.1, on the reverse strand, counting down.
CCAACAACAACTTGTGACCAACCCCCCTACACAATGACAAACATCCATTGAATGACCAGAAACCACCTCTTGGGAATGTGAGTGTTGTGTTTTTATAATTACTTCCCACTCTCTGGGGGGCAACAGCATCTTTAGGGGACACAGAAAAAAATCAAGATAGGATCAAGTTCTTGGGGAGATAGCTGTTGCCTAGTCTCAGTGTGATGGGAGGGTACAAGGCTTATCTGAAGTCCTGACTGGAGCAGTCTACAAGGCTGGGCCATTTTAGCTAACTGCTTTGAAATGTTCTTGAGCAGTTTGTAGTCCAAAGCTTATTTTTGGTGGTGTTCATCATCTTAGTGGCATTACCACAATCCAGGTGGATTTATCATTGTGGGGCCCCCATATCTTTCTAAGGTCACTGTTAGGAATGGTCATGATTCACTGCAGGAAACTCAAACAATTTAAATGTTATATGCAGCATGCATCAGAGGGGCTAAAGGACCACAATCTATTAAATACATCTGGGGTATACAAACATTGTTCCTGATTACTTGTTTCAGACTCAATCCTGAAATCACATATAGGAAGCAAGATGAAGCCTATTTCTAGAACAGTAGTACTCTATATGACCATTAATATCATGACAGAGTTTAAAGATATATTAATCTTGTAAATGTTGAGGTGATTCCATTGATCAACCTGTCTGTTTTGGGTTTTTTGTTTTTTGGGTTTTTTTTTTTTTTTTTTTTTGGTTTTTCGAGACAGGGTTTCTCTGTGTAGCTTTGCACCTTTCCTGGATCTCGCTCTGTAGACCAGGCTGGCCTCAAACTCACAAAGATCCGCCTGTCTCTGCCTCCCAAGTGCTGGGATTAAAGGCGTGCACCACCACCGCCCAGCCAACCTGTCTGTTTTTATGCTGATACATTGAGGTCTGTATTACTATAGCTTTGTAGCAGAGTTTGAGATCAGAGACGGTGATACTTCTGGAAGTTCTTTTATTGTGCAATATTGAAATGTAGGCTGCCACCTACACTAAATATTTTCCTTTATGGGAGTTGCCATGGTGTCTCTTCTCAGCAATAGAAACCCTAATTAAGACAGGAGTTGGTATCTGCATCCAGTTATCTCAGTCACTGGATGGGGTTTCTAGCATGACAATTAGGGTGTTTGGCCATCCTATCACCAGGGTAGGTCAGTTCGGGCTATTTCTCGACTGTTGCCAGCAGTCTATTGTGGGAGCATCTTTGTGGATTTCTGTGGGCCTCTCTAGCACTTTGCTTCTTCCTATTCTCATGTGGTCTTCATTTGCCATGAACATTCCTTGTGTTCCCTCTCTGTTCTTGATCCAGTTGGGATCTCCCGCTCCTCCAAGTTCTTTTTCCCTCACCCCTCGCCCCTCATTACCCACACTCACGTCCAGACTGTTCATGTAGATCTCATCCATTTCTCTGTCATTGGGCAATCCCTATGTCTTTCTTGGGGTCCTGTTTTCCTGGTAGCCTCCCTGGTGTTGTGAGTAGCCGTCCAGTCATCCTTGTTCCACAACTAGTATTCTCCTATGAGTGGGTATATACCATGTTTGTCTTTCTGAGTCTGGGTTACCTCACTCAGGAGGATTTTTTCTAGATCCATCCATTTGCCTGCAAACCTCATGATGTCATTGTTTTTCTCTGCTGAGTAGTATTCCATTGTGTATATGTACCACAGTTTATTTATCCATTCTTCAGTTGAAGGGCATCTAGGTTGTTTCCAGGTTCTGGCTATTATAATGCCCCGGGTGGAGCTCCGGGAGTCCAATCTGCGAGAAGGAGGAGGGTTTATGTGAGCAAGAGTTGTTGGGACCAGGGATGGATGGAATACAGGGACGAGTGGCCAAATGAATGGAAACACATGAACTGTGAACCAATGGCTGACGAGCCCCCAACTGGATCAGGCCCTCTGAATGGGTGAGACAGTTGATTAGCTTGATCTGTCTGGGAGGCATCCAGGCATTTTGACCGGGTCCTGTGCTCAGTGCATGAATTGGCTGTATTTGAAACCCGGGGCTTAGCAGGGTTGCTTGGCTCGGCCTGGGAGGAGGGGACTAGACCTGCCTGGGCTGAGTCCACCAGGTTGATCTCAATCCTCGGGGGAGTCTTTGCACTGGAGGAAAGGAAATGGGGGGTGGGGGGGCGGGGTGGGAGGGGAGAGAATGGGGGAATCTATGGCTGATATGTAAAGTTGAATTATATTGTAAAATAAAATAAAATAAATTCAAAAAAAAAAAGACAGGAGTTGGTACCAGGGCCTGGGGTATTGCTGTGATAGGCCTGACCATGTTTTTGTTTGGAGGAATTTGGACTTTGGAAGTCATGGTTAAGAAAGCAGTGGAATGCTTTAAAAACTGCTTAATTGGCCATACTTATAGGATCATGGAAGACAGTGGTGCTAAGTGTTATTTGAACTGTGGGGGCTGGCTCAAGAGGTTTCAGAGGAGAAGAATTTTAGTATGTTGCCTAGAGATCATTCTTGTGATATTTTGGTGAAAAAAGTGGCTGCCTTTTGCCCTTGTCTGAAGTGTCTGCCTGAGGCTAAAGTGAAGAGTTTTGGATTAATTCTGTTGGCAGAGGAAATCTCAAAACAACCTAGTATAGATTCTGTTGTATGGTTAATAGTGGTAACTCTAATGAAGATTTATAACAAAAAGGAGCAAGCTGTGCAGGATAAATTACAAAATGTAAATTTTGAGGAGAAAAAGATTACCAAAAATGGAGTAGCACTAAAGTCTGTGTTCAAAGAGATAAACAGATTAACAAATTGAATAAAGAGAGTGGTGACTTCAGGGCAAGATCCCACCCTGCTAAATTTCCAATTTGTGAAAAGAAACTAAAGAAAAGCTTAGAGCTGTATGTGGTGGGGCACATCTTTTATCCCAGCACTGGGAAGGGAGAGGCTGGCAGATCTCTGAGTTTGATGCCATCCCTGTCTAGAGAGCAAGTTCAAGGATAGCCAAGTTTAGACAGTGAAGGACAGAAAGCTGGTGAAGATGTAATTGAACATGGGGACCATGTTTCAGGCCCAGCAAGCAGTAGAACTTGGCAGCTTTGGCCATTTGGTTCTGGAATTAAGTATAGAAGAAAGGGGCTATGGAATTTGCCCCTGAGACTAAGAAAAGTTGCCAAGGCCAAGTGTGTGTCAGGGACGTCCTTGAATGGAGGCCTAAAGAGGCCATTTCATGAAGCTATGGAGTTGAAGTCTGGATTGCCTTGGAGACCCCAATATGTTAGAGATGCCAGAGTCATGGGATACCTGCCAAGGAGAGCTGCTAACAGGGAGTGGAACAGCCCAAGAGAAAGAAGTGTGTTGCAGTCAACAAAGCTGAATGGAGTTGGAGATCTGAAGAGTGTTTTGACATCAGACATGAAGATGTATTGTTTGTAATTTGCCCAGCTAGTTTTTGTCTTGCTTTGGTCCAGTATTTCCTCACTCTGCTTCCTTCCCTCTGTTTTGAACAGTAATGTATATCCTGGGCCATTATTGTTCTATGTGATCTGCTTTTTTATTTTAATTTTACAGGGGATTATAGTTATGAGTCTCAGAAGAGGCTTTGGACTTTGAAATATGGTTGAGACTGTTATAGACTATGGGGACTTTTGAAGTTGGACTGGATGTATTTTTGCATTAGGATATGGCTACAAGCCTTTGAGGGCCAGGTTTTGGAATATGGTGGTTTGAAAGAAGATGGTTCCCAAAGGGAGTGGCACTATTAAGAGGTGTGGCTTTGTTGGAGTAGACATGGCCTTGTTGGAGGAAGTGCTTCACTGTTGGGGTGGGCTTTGAGTTCTCCTATGCTCAAGATACCACTTAGTGTCACAGCCACTTCCTGTTTTCTTCTAATCAAGTTGTAGCCAGCATCATGTCTGCCTGCATACCACCATGCTCCCCACTATGATGATAATGAACTGAACCTCTGAACTGTAAGCCACCACCTTAATTAAATGATTTCCTTTATGAGAGATGCTGTGGTCATGGTGTCTCCTCACAGCAATAGAAATACTAAGACACTACCATAGAGTGAAAGGATGGGCAAAGGTATTCTAAGCAAATGAGAAACAGAAACAGGAAGGTGTCACTGTTCTGATATCAGACAAAAATATCTAGCTATCCATTAGCTGAGCAATAAGTAAAGAAAATGTTGGACATATACACAGGGGGAATCTATTCATCCCTAAATGGCTTTTTTATCATTTCTTACCACATAAATGAATCTGGGAATAATTATATCATTAGAACTACACTGGCAAGATAAAAAAGATAAAAGTACTCTATCACAACACTTATAGACAAATTTGTAACATTTGTAAAAATGTTGCTTTGAGAGAAATTAAGGGCTGTCTTAGTCGGGGTTTCTGTTATTGTAAAGACATACCATGACCATGGCAACTCTTATAAAGGAAAACATTTAATTGGGGCTGGCTTACAGTTTCAGAGGTTTAGTGAATTATTGTCATGGCAGGAAGCAAGTAAGAAAGCAGGCAGACATGGTGCTGGCTGGAGAGGTTTCTGAGAGTTATACATCTTGATCCTTATCTGCAGGCAAAAGAAAGTGAATTGTATTCCCCACCCACCACTGGGCATAGCTTGAGCATATGATACCTCAAAGCCTGTCCCCACAGTGAAACACTTCCTTCAACAAGGCCACACCTCATAATAGTGCCACTTCCTATAGGCCAAGCATTCAAACACATGAGTCTATGTGGACCATACCTAAGTATCTATTCAAACCACCACAAGAGTGTAAAGGCCATTACAGCAGCTGGGAATGTATGAGTGAGGGAGAGATAGTGAAAAGCTGATAATGCACACCAAGTAATAGCTACTATAGGAAAGGAAGTCTAGTGTGCTCTTGGATAGGAGGGTAAATATAGTTTTAAAACTTCCAATAAAGTAGTTTGAATGTTATACTATAAAAATGTAATTGACTTTTGAAGAGAATTTATTATATGTATAGCATACATATATATAAAACCTGATATCAACTTTTTCTGATTTAAATATTTATCAAAATATCAGATGATACCCCATTAATATGTACAAGTTTTATGTTTATGTATAGTTAAATAATGAGCTACATTTAAAAGAATGTTATTGAAAAATAGACAGACATGTAATACATTGGAGAACCCAGAAGTAAATACCCACATATGTTGCCCACTGATGTTTGGCAAGATGTCAAAGCCATTTATCTAGACAAAGACAGATTTTAACTGATGGTACTGAATAAAATGAAAATCTAAAATGCAAAATAAAGAATCCAAACCATTATCTCACATAATATGTGAAAATTGTCATAAAATGGACCCAAGTTTTCAATTTAGATGATTGAGACTATAAAACCAAGAGATGAAAAACAAGATAAAGAACTTTGATGCTTGATCAGACTGTAGCTTCTCTAATACATAAAAGTTATGAGATATAAAAGGAAAAATGATGAGAAATCACTAGAATTTAAAACCTTCCGCAGCAAAAGATGCAATCAAGAGAATGAAAGACAAATCACAAAGCAGAACTTTTCTAAGGAGGATGTTTGGAGGATGTGGCTTTTCTTCACTTACTGCACAATGTGCTCTTGTACTGTGTTCTGCTTTGCCAGGCAGAACATGATATTAGTACACAAATGAGGGGAAGGCCAGGAAACAAGGGAAGAAGATTTGGACTTTCAGTGGACAATACTCAGAGCTCACTCTTTCCCTGGGTTCTTGTTATGGAATTAATATTTCTGAAAGGTTTAAGCCAATAGTATACAGGATTATAGCCTAGTTGTAGCAACTGAAGAAAACAATGAAGGAAACAAATTCCCTATCCACTTATCACTTTTCCAGACTTTTCATACATCCCAAAGCATTGGGAATAGTTAAAAACTCTAAGCACTTCTTTGAGAATATTAACCTGTATGAATCCAAAGACTGTTCAAAAGACTGACTAATATCACAGTAATAATGCAGAACAGCAGCTAAGGAATGTTGAGTGTGGGAAAAAATAGTCTTCCACAAGGAGGAGCACACCAATTGGTTATCCAATACCAAATGGTCATCCCTGAAAGTACACACACAAGTAATACAAACTGAGCATGTTATAGTTGTGTATTTATGAATATGTATATGTTGTATATACAATATAAAATATATAACATATATTCTATATATGTAAAACCTATATACATAACAATAATTAATGACAAAGAGGATAAGAATTTGGAAAAGAACAAAGAGGGGTATATGGGAAAGTTTGAGAGTAGCAATGGAATGAGATATGATTATAATGATGAAATTGCATTATAATCTAAAAGAATAAAAGAAATAATTTTTTTCATTTTTCTTTATTAAGAAAATTTTTACTCACTCTACATACCACCCACAGATCCCATTTCCTCCCTCCTCCCACCCCCCAGCCCTCCTCCCCCAAGCCACACCACATCCCCACATCCCCCAAATCAAGGTCTCCCATGGGGAGTCAGCAGAGCATGGCACACTGAGCCTAGGCAAGTCCAAGCCCCTTCCCACTGCACCTAGGCTGTGCAAGGTGTCACACCACAGACAATGGATATATAAAACCTAGAAATAATTTTTAAAAGAATGAGAAAGACACTTTTGCCAGGGAAGCAGGTAAGCTGACTGCATATCTTCATCTTTCCTTCTTCTCCTCCAGATCCAATCCCCTAGTCTCATTCCTAGCTCTACAACAAAACATCTGCTGAAGTTTCCCTTCCTATCTGACCCCATTCCCCATGGACCAGAAAGATGTTCTCCTCCAACCTTCCTTCCCCTGACTCATCCCATTATCTCGGCCCCCAACATCAGCAGTCATTCCCTGGGAGCACACAAGCTAAGCATCCCAGGAAAAATAGATAAGTTAACTGAAGACTTTGCCACTGCCTTCTCTAGCTCAAATCCAATCCCCAGTCTCATCACTAGCTCTGTGACTGAACAACTACTACAGCTTTCCTTCCTCCTGTGCCCAAATCTCATCTAAATCCCACAGACTTTTCTCTCCTATCCTCCCTCCCCCAACTCTTATTTTATCCCAGCCCCCAACTCCAGCAGGCACACCCTAGTAACACACAGGCCACTCCCATCAGGGAAACAGGTAGACTACTTGTAGATCTTCCCCACTCCTTCTCTTCTTCCAGATCCAATTTCCAGTCTCATCACCAGCTCTTTCACTGACTTTCTGGGGTGACCTCTCTTCACCCTCTACCCAATTCTAAGGAGACTAAATAAGCAGATCCTGTTGGAACACTCTGCTTTCCTCCCTCCTGGGAATCCCTTCAGATCCCTAGCCCTTATCCAAACTAACCAAAAGGCAGAGAGAGAGCATACAAATTAACAAAATCAGAAATGAAAAGGGAGACATAACAACAGACAACAAAAAAAGCCAGAGAATTATCAGGTCATACTTCAAAAACCTGTACTCCACAAAATTGGAAAATCTAAAAGAAGTGTACAATTTTCTGTATAGGTACCACATACCAAAGTTAAATCAAGACCAGATAAACAATTTAAATAGACCAATAACCCCTAAGGAAATAGAAACAGTCATTAAAAGTCTCCAAACCAAAAAAGCCCAAGACCAGATAGTTTCAGCACAGAATTCTACCAGATTTTCAAAGAAGAGCTAATACCAATACTCTTCAAATTGTTCCACACAATGGAAACAGAAGGAACATTACCAAATTCTTTATGAGGCCACATTTACCCCAATGCCAAAACCACACAAAGATGCAACAAAGAAAGAGAATTACAGACCAATCTCTCTCATGAACATTGATGCAAAAATACTCAATAAAATATTGTCAAACCCCCAAATCAAGGTCTCCCATGGGGAGTCAGCATAAAGAAAAATGAAAAAAAAGAGGCAAAAAGCTAACTATACAAAACATAAAGAATACTTCGTCTATTAAAAAAAAATTGGCAAACCAAATCCAAGAACACATCAAAAAATTATCCACCGTGACCAAGTAGGCTTCATTCCAGAGATGCAAGGATGGTTCAACATACAAAAATCTGTCAATGTAACCCACCATATAAACAAACTGAAAGAAAAAAAAACACATGATCATCTCATTGGATGTTGCAAAAACCTTTGACAAAATCCAACATCCCTTCATGATAAAGGTCTTGGAGAGATCAAGAATATAAGGAACATATGTTAACATAATAAAGGCAATTTACAGCAAGCTGACAGCCAACATCAAATTAAATGGAGAGAAACTCAAAGTGATTCCACTAAAATCAGGAACAACACAAGGCTGCCCACTCTCCCCACATCTATTCAATATAGTACACAATGTTCTAGCTAGAGCAATAATGCCACGGACTGGCTCATCGGGGGTACCACGACTGTAGGGGGACCAAGGCTTGGGTAGTCAGGAAGGCAAGGATTCGGCGAATGACAGACAGACAACACACTCAGAAGTGGTTTGAATCTGCTGCAATTTTACTTCTGCAAATCAGTAGTTTATATACAGAATAGAAAATTATCAAGTCATACAAGGAACAACAAGAGCTTGGCAATAATTCAATTACATCATCTTTAAAAAACAGCAAGCACACAATTATTAATTGGCGCTAGACATATCCCTTCACCCACAAGAACTTTATGACCCAAAGAGCAGTTTGTGTTTTTTAAGCTTAGTACAGTCCCTAGACTTGTGTAGGCTTCTTGCAGCTGTGTCCTTCATCTTTATCTCAGCCGCTCGCTAGTTTATTATTCATTTTTACTTTTCTGGTTCTCATGACCCATTTAGCCAATTTGGATGCTGCAGATCCTCCCTAAGTCTTTCTTTAGTTTTTTTTTTTAATCACATATCTCTTTTAATATAAAACCTTTTTACCTGCTGGAATATGGACTCTTGTACTTTTACGCCTGTAAGGGGAAGGGGTTCTGCTGTAGTCCTTAAGTTTCCCATGCTGAACTTCCTCAACAGAGGGGCCTACCATCTGCCTCCTATGAGATAACGTTTTCTACCATAAATCACTTTAGTTGGGATTCCTAAAGGATTTCTAGTGGGTGAGTGTTCATTCCCTAGAAGTGCCTGGACTATTATACTTTCTATTATCTAGCGGCTTGGGGTCTTTAAGGAATAGCTCATTCTGCTTTATCTAAATAAGGTCCATGTCCAACTTCCCCTTTCCTCCATAGTTCACAACCCAAGCATTCATTAATTTTGGCTGTGCTTCATAGATTAATTAGAACATTATCAGAAAAGCAGTTATACAGAACCCATAGCCCAGGGAGCTCATGATCCGTGAAGCACGTCTCCTTTGAGAAGGAAGCATAACACAGGCACTCTGCCAGGGACCTCCAGGGAGCTTAGTCTCGTGGGACATGTATCTCCTGTCCGCTATTATTGACATAATTGTTAATGTCACACGGACAACACTGGAGTTGGTGTGGCACAATAAGACAACAAAAGGAGATTAAGGGGACACAAATAGGAAAGGAAGAATTCAAACTTTTGCTATTTGCAGACAATATGATAGTATATATAAGTGACCCCAAAAATCCTACCAGGGAACTCCTACAGCTGATAAACACCTTCAGTAATGTGGCAGGATACAAGATTAACTCAAAAAAAAATCAACTAAGTTCATAGCAGCATTATTTGTAATAGCCAGAACTTGGAAACAACCTAGATGCCCCTCAACTAAAGGATGGATTAAGAAAATGTGGTACATATACACAATGGAGTACTACTCAGCAGTGAAAAACAACGACATCATGAAATTTGCAGGCAAATGGATGGAACTAGAAAATATCATCCTGAGTGAGATAACCCAGATTCAGAAGGACAAACATGGTATGTACTCACTCATAAGTGGATACTAGATGTAAAGCAAAGGATAATCAGACTATAACCCACAGCTCCAGAGAAGCTAGCTAACAAGGAGAACCCTAAAAGGGACACATGGATCGCCCTGGGAAGGGGAAATAGATAAGATCTCCATGAGCAAACTGGGGGTGTGGAGGGGCAATGGAGGGTAGGGGATGAGGCATGAGAACATAAGGGAACTGGATGATCAAACTGGAACAGGGACAGAGTGGGAGAGCAAGGAAAGATATACCATGATAGAGGGAGACATCAAGGGAACAGGGAGAAACAGGGTATTAGAATATTTCCCAGGAATCTACAGGAATGACCCCCACCTTAGACTATTAGCAAAAGTGGAGAGGGTGCCTGAACTGACTTACTCTGGTAATTAGATTGATGAATACCCTAACTGTCATCATAGAGCCTCTATCCATCCAGTAACTGATGGAAGCAGATGCAGAGATCCACAGCCAAGCACCAGGCCAAGCTCCAGGAGCCTGATCGAAGAGAGAGAAGAGGGATTCTATGAACAAGAGACATCAAGATCATGATGGGGAAACCTACAGAGACAACCAAACCAAACTAGTAGGAAACCATGAACTGTGGACCAATAGCTCTGGAGCCTCCATAGGACTGGGCTAGGCCCTCTGCATAGGGCAAGACAGTGGTTTCAGCTTAACATGTTTAAGGGGCCCTGGCAGTGGGTTCAGGATCTGTCCCTAGTGCATGAGTAGGCTTTTTGGAGCCCAGTATCTATGGCAGAATACCTTACACAACCTTGGTTCATGGAGAGGGGCTTATACCTGCCTCAACTGAATGTACCAGGCTCTGCTGACTCCCCATGGGAGTCCTTGTCTTAGAGGAGGTGGAAATGGGGGTGGGTTGGGGGAGGAAAGCTAGGGTGGGGGCAGGAGGAGGGAGGAGAGGGGCATCTGTGGTTGGTATGTAAAATGAACAGAAAATGTCTTAATAATAATAAAAAAAGTGTTAATGCCAATGTTTCTCAAATTATTCCACAAAGTAAAATCAGTTGGAACATTGCCCAATTCCTTTTATGAGGCCACAGTTACCCTGATACTCAAACATAAAGACCCAACAAAGGAAGAGATTACAAACAAATTTCCTTTATGAATATAGATGTAAAAATACTCAAAAAATATTTGCAAATCAAATCCAAGAACACATCAAAAAGATCACCCACCATGACCAAGTACAATTTATCCCAGAGATTCAGGGATCATTCAATATACAAAAATCAAAAAATGCAATCCACCATTTAAACAAACTGAAATAAAAAAACACATGATCATCTCAATAGATGCAGAAAAGGCCTCTGACAAAATCTATACCTCTTCATGAGAGAAATTAGGGGTACAAAGAACATATCTAGACATAATAAAGGTAATATACAGCAAGCCTACAGCCAACATCAAATTAAATGGTGAAAAACTCAAAGCAATTCCACTAAATCAGGAATAAGACAAGGCTGTCCACTCTCTCTATATCTATTCAATATAGTACTTGATATCGAAGCTAGATCAACAAGACAACTAAAGTAGATCAAGGGGATATAAAGTGGAAAGAGAGAGGTCAAAGTATCCTTATTTGCATATGAAACCATAGACCCTAAAAATTACAACAGAGAACTCCTACAGCTGATAAAAATTTTCAGCATATTATCTGCATACAAAATTAACTCACAGAATCAGTAGCCCTTTTAAATACAAATGACAAATGGACTGAGGAAGAAATCAGAGAAACAACGCCTTTCACAGTGGTCCCTAATAATATAAAATATCTTAAGGTAACTCTAACCAAGCAAATGAAAGACTTACATGATTAAAAACTTCAAGTGTTTGAAAAATGAAATTGAAGATATCAGAAGATGAAAAGATCTCCCATGCTCATGGACTGGTAAGATTAACGTAGTAAAAATGGCCATCCTATTAAAAGCAAACTACAGATTCAATGGCGTCCCCATCAAAATCCCAACAAAATTCTTCACAGACTTTGAAAGGACAATTCTCAGCTTGATATGGAAAAACAAAAAATCCAGGAGAGCTAAAACAATCCTGAACAATAAAATAACTGCTGAAGGTATTGTCATTCCTAATAGTTCTACTACAGAACTATAGAAATAAAAAAAAAAAGTCAGGTTACTGGCATAAAAACAGACACATTGATCAATGGACTCAAATTAAAAACCCAGACACAAATCCACACGCCTATGGACACATGACTTGTTGTTTTTTGTTTGTTTGTTTGTTTGTTTTTGTTTTTTTTAAGAAGAAACCAGAAATACACATTAGAAAAAAAGATAGCATCTTCAAGTAATAGTGCTGGTCAAACTTTAGTCTGTGTGTAGAAGAATGCAAATAGATTCTTACTTATCCCCCTGCACAAAACTCAAGTCCAATTGGATCAAGTACCTCAACATAAAACCAGGTACACTGGACCTGGAAATAGAAAGTGGGGAATAGCCTTGAACTTATTGGCACAGGAGAAGGCTTTCTGAACAGAACACCAATAGCATATACACTAAGATCAACAATTATTAAATGAGACCTCATGAAACTGAAAAGCTTCTGTAAGGTAAAGGACACCGTCAATATGACAAAGGAGCAGTCTATGGGCTGGGAAAACATTTTCACTGACTCCACATCAGATAGAGGACTAATATCCAGTATATATATCCAATACTAATAGCAAATATTTATATATTTTTTCTAGAAACTATATATAAGAAACATAAATAATCCAATTTAAAAATGGAATATAAATCTAAGCAAAATTCTCAATAAAGGAAACTCAAATGGCTGAGAAACACGTAAATGTTGGACATCCTTAGCCATCAGGGCAATGCAAATAGAAACTACTTTGAGATTCCATCTTGCACCTGTGAGAATAGGAAAGATAAATAACACAAATGACAGCTCATTCTTGGAATGGTGTGGAGCAAAGGGAACACTCCTCCGGTGCTGGTGGGAGTGCAGACTTGAACACCACTATGAAAATCATTCTGAGTGAGGTATCCCAGACTCAGAAAGATAAATATGGTATTTCTTCTATGTGGATGTTATCCATTAAATAAATGATAACAAAGCTACAATCTATAGACATTGAGGGGTTAGGTTAAAAAATGAAGTGACTGGATGGGACACATGGATCTCTCTGGGAAGGGAAAATAGAATACGTTTTATAGGTGGAGTGGGGACAAGGGGGATGGGAATGTGAGGATGTGGTGGGAAGTGGGAGGGGAAATGGACTTGATGGAGGGAATTAGGAGCAAGACAGCTAGAATTGTGAGGCATTTGAGGGGTGATATGAAAACATAGTGCAGTGGACACTTCCTAAAATATATGAAGGTGATTCTAATAAAGTATCAAATAATGGGGAAGATGGAGTCCCAATTGGCTATCTCGTCATCAAATGAAGCTTGCAGTACTGGGACTGGGTTACATCCAATTGAACTGTTGACAAAAAGGGTTCCATAGAAATCTCCAAATAATCCAGCCTGTTGACAGGGCATTAGGTTGCTCTGCACATACTAACAGTGAGGTCTCATTGTTGAAGACAACACCCACACAATACATTGAAAGTGGAGAGTTTTCCTTGGTACCTACACAGAACCTTCACCCCTACATTCTAGTGTCTTTGATATGGGAAGGTACTCTGCAGGCTGCCAAAGGAGAAATGTAAGCACAAACCCAGATGCAAACCTTTTCATCTACAATGCTGTCCTGACTGCAAAATACGCTAGGGCAATGGTGACACAAAGCTTGTGGGAGTCACCAAGCAATGTCCAATTTGACTTAAGACCCACTCCAGAAGACAGAACCCATACCCTCCACGGCTTGGGTGACCAAGAACCAAAGACTAGATAGCCCAGAGGCCTCGGGCAAAACTACATGCTACTGGTCTAAAAAAGAGAAGAGTAGTAACAAAATTATAACTTTCAATTTAGTATTTTTGTGGGACTCCTGAATATGTGAATGAGTAGGTCTGATTTTTTTGTTCCTTCCTTGGGGGAACTTTGCATTCTGTTGGTTGCCTTGTCCAACCTTGATGTGATGATTTTTGTTTTATCTTATTATATTTTATGCTATTATTTGGTTGTTATCTATTAGAAGCCTGTTCTTTTCTAATGAGAGTCTGAAAGGGGGTGGACATGGATGGGAGGGGAAGAAGGGAAGAATTTGGAGGAGTAGAGGGAGGGGAAAATATAATCAGGATATATTGTTTGAGGAAAGAATCTATTTTCAGTAAAGGGAATTTTTTAAAGAGGAAGGAAAATTTTAAAAAAATGAGGAATAGGCAATATGATATCCAAAAGAGTAACAAATTTTCTCCTCAAATGTTGTAGAATCATGGTCAGTTTTCCATATTATGGGAACAGATATTAGTCAATCATTTTCTCAAGAGCAAGTAAAACCAAAGCTTACTTCCATCTACTTTCTATAGTTTACAAAGATTCTATGGCAAGTTATTTCTAAGATAAACAAAAAAACAGCACCATAAACCACAGGCATTGCCCTGGTTTCAACAGTTCTCTATGATGTTAAGGTACATCTGGGGCTGAGAGGAAAGGGTGAATTATTATATACATGATAATCATAACGTTGTTTTGATGAATCTTCAAAGCATGGGTCCAATAAGATAAGTTATTGTAACTTCCAGGATAATTACTCTACTTTAAAGCAAGAAATTGGTTAACTGTGAACGTGACCTATCAACCAAGATCACACTGGTTATGTTTGGCAAAGCTGGGTAAAACACAGAAAATTTTCCTACCAATTAAAATCTCATTTATTTTGTTTAACTCTTTATTTTGTTGCTGTAGACATTTGACTGTTTCCAAGAGTCTGTATAATGTCAATTAGCCAATATCAAATAAATCATTGATGTTTCCATACGAGAATGTGAAACTTCATAGCCCCACATTTTTTTTTTGGTGTTTTGTTGTCACTGTTTTCATTTACTTGAAATTGTACTTTATTATTATGAAAATAAGACAATGCTATAGAGTCTGTGAAACATAGGCAGGCTCTTTTTGAGTAAGATCATATTTATATTTATATCATAAAACACAGAGAAATAAATCTGGTGCCCAACTAGAAGCTTCAACCCTGCTAACTAGTGTTCATGGTGCTAAACTTCTCATGCTATCTGAGGAGAAAGGTAATCATCAATATAACTCATCTACAAGCCCTGCAACCTATAACAGTGTTTGTCAGCAAGATGTGCTGGTGGAATAGTGACACCTATGTTATGGAAGTAGCCAACCCCACTTTATTAGATTTAAGGCCTGCTCCACAAGATGCAACCCATACCTGACACTGTTAATAAGGCCAAGAACCTGAGATTAAATAGGTCATAGGCTCTAAGGAAAATCTACTATGATTCTAATAAAGGAACAGCAACAGAATGACTCCTAATGACATACTTCTATACCCAGAGATCAGTGCCTCACTCAAACCCCCTGTCACCTCATGAGTCAACACTATCTCAGGAACATCTCACTCACCATTCCCAGGGCTCTGGTATTTAGATGCTGCTAGGGATCACTGGCACTGTTGGTCAGTCTTTCCAAGAATGCCTCACTTTCCAGACTGAGAACCATGAACCACATGCAGTGTGTTTTCTTGGGGGCTTACAGGACAGTTGAACATTCTCCCAAATACCTGCTACCTGTAACTTTGCTAGAGCAGAAGGTCTTCACCCACTACAACCCCTTAAATTATCAGTTCCTAAACTCCGCCCTCAGACTTCCACAGAAGTTAATTTTTGGTCTCAAAGACTCAAAAGAAAACAAATGAGGAAAGAAACGTACACAGTACTAAAGAAAGATCTTTTTATAGGAAACATTAGCATTTTTCAAAGCATGATGAAAATGTAATGAATTATGGTAGACTGATGGACACAACTAGCTGAAGATGAGTTGTTAAGCAGTTCAGATTGAGCAGAAGTGAGATATGTTCAATCAACAGCATCTCGGATGTCGCCCACATCATTATCCATATAGAGGTACGTCGAGACTTGAGATAGAAGTCATGACACAGGCCACTACATTAAAATTCATCAGAAAAGGGGTATTCTGGGTGGCCCTCACCACTAAAATAGAAAAGAAACATATAAAAATATTAATACTTGGGTTCATTTCTATGGTAGTAAAGGCAGATATCTATGATGCTATCTTTAGACTTGACCACTTAATTTTCCTGGCTGGTTGCAGAATCTGCTGTTTTATTTTTTTAAACTTGACTATGAAGGAAATGTTTTTTAAAAAGTATGACTGATTTTTTTAAAATTAAATTCTCTTGTTAGAGCAGGAAAACACAGAGACAGACACTGACACATGTTCCTTCCTTATACTTCTAAAGCACAGAAGGAAAGATTATGTATCATTTCAGTCTCTCAATAAAAGCAGAAACTTAATGTCATATTTAATGGAGGTCTAATAATTGATAATCACAAAATAATGTGGCACATACAGCTTATAATTTCTTTGCAATTTAATTTGTGCATTATTTATGCACTGACCATCACATGCAACATAATGTGTTGCATTCAGATAATGTCTCTAATAAGATAGATTTCTATGTCTAAAGATTAAACTCAACATATAATTTGTAGATCTCTATAGTTTAGCACCATTACAAAATATAAAATGACAAAATTACTACTTACTAAAATATTTAATAGGTGGCAAGAATTACTAAATGCTTGCCACTCTCTAACATGCATTATGTCTCATCTTTATCCTTCAATTCACTCTATTAATAAAATACTCTATTAGCAATGATAATATACATGCCAGTCTTTGCAAACCGTATACATCTTTTAAAATTATTATATTAACTTCCATTGTGAATTAAAATCTCCACAGATAAAAGGGATCATGTGTCCCTAGTTTGTCTGTATTTGAAATATGTATGAAGTATAAAATTATATAATCATTGAGCAATAAGGAGGAATAAAGATTTTTAAAGGCTATCAATTTCATCAGTGATGGAACTTTTTTTCCTAGTCTTCCCTTGGTGTTAAATCTCTTTCTGCATAAACTTTATTTTCAGTATTGAGATATTCATAACTCAGAAACAAGAAAAATAAAAGTTAAAATAACTGTCTTAAAGGCAGCTTTCAAGAAACTAATGAAGTGATTGGTTTCTGAACAAACATTCACTGAAAAGGAAAAGACAGAAGCTAAAATAAATTGTGGCACATTTATCAGAGTGACTTACAATGGAGCAGGTGCATATCTTAAATTTCTATTCAGGCTATCTAGGATTTTCATATCCTCCGATGGCAGCTCAAATTCAAGTACCTATTGAACAATTAGAAACATTTCAGGACACTACCGATTTGCAAATTTTTAAAACCCAAGTGAATCCCATTTTATTCTTTAAAGGCAACTTTTTAATATACCTAAAAAAAAACTTCTGAAAGTTATTAGATATCAAGAAAGATACTCAAGTGGTCAATGGGTGTCAGATAAAAGTTAAAGGAAATCACTTTTGAGATATGTTGAAGCAGTATAATGTATCAAAAGGACCTGCAGCAGATATAAACCTGATGTTATTCAAAGACCAAAGTGATAGTTTCCAAACAATCTAGAGTAAATTTCTGAACCATTTAATTTTAATATTTACATGAATAGGAACAATTCTTTGCAACACAATTAAAGTCAAGAATTATTCAAGTGTTAATTTCATCATTTCCAATAAAGAAAAAATTTGACTTGAAGAAGATTTCAATGGCTGGCACTGGGTTACTTTACATAAAAACAATTTTTACTAATTTCTAAAATAGTGACACAAATAGATCATCAAATCCTTTGTTATTTCTCCAAAAAATGGTGTTAAATAAATAGAAGGAGGGAAAGGAGGAAGGGAAGGAGGGAGAGAAGGAGAGAGGATGAGAGGGAGGGAAGGAGTAAGGGAAGGAGGGAGGGAGACAGAGAGGGAGGAAGGCAGGGAGGGAGGAGAAAAAGCTTAAAGTGTCAAAATCTAGTGACTGACCCATCTAGTAAAAAGCACTGAGCAAACCTTTATATTTAAAAACTAATAAAAAAGCAAAGAATATATTATTAAATGATGATAAGTAGCATCACTTCTCTATCAATAAACCTAATAATATATGCAAATACATTAATAGAAAAAACTAAGAAAGTTATTAATATACTAAAAGTCCACCTAAAATTGTAAATTCCCATTATAGATAGGTACATATAAAATTCTTAATGTTTCAAAACTTCAGTTCTTTCTCAATTTATGGACAAGTTTAATGTTTAGATATTTAAGCACTGAAAGATGTACCCAAAGTAAGCAATAATAAATGATGAAGTTCTTACATATATAAGTATTATCTGTCCAGAAAATCATATTTTTATTTTTTATTAAAATATAATTATATCATCCTCCCACCCTTTGCTTTCCTCTCTCAAACTTTCACATGTCTCCTTGTTACTCTCTCCCAAATTCATGGTCTCTTTTGTTAAATTATTCTACACACACACACACACACACACAAATTCAGCCTGATGAATCTGTTTAGTGTTGCTTGTATGTTTATGATTTCATGGCCAGCCAGTTGGTATTGGATAAACAAGGAGCCCATCCTAAGGAAGACCAATTCTTCAGATCTTAGGCTCTTAGAATTCTTTCATCATTTATAGTTCTTTATCTAATTATGATCCCCTATGAGATTTCTGCCTTACAAGTAGGAGTGTCTATTGGCATTGTCTTTATCCAGGTCTTGTTTAAGTAGCCATTTAAGGCAAGGTAATTTGTTATATTTTGAAAAGGGATGAGTATAAATAAGACAAAGAGAATCCATGAATATGATTATTCTTGCTGGCAATACCACATAGCCACTTAGAACATTATTAAGTGTTCTTTCAATTTTTATTTTACATTATTTCAGAAACTGTACTTCAATTAGAGTTTGGGAAGAAATAATGTAACATTTTTGAAATTATATATACATATATATATGGTATATGATATTCTATTCTGAATAAGGAAAAGGACATGACATTTAACCACAAAGTAAAGGAATGAAGAAACACAATAAAGAGAAATTTTTGCTCATGAAAATAAACAAAGGAAGAGAGAGAGAGGGAGACAGGGAGGGAGAATGAAAACACAGCAGAATTTAGGATAGAGTAAATGTATCTGAATTTGCAAGGTAATTTATATGGAGAAGATATAAATGCAGGGAATTAATTACAACTCATATTTCCCAGTCTGCACACTCCATGCAAATATGTACCTACTTCTACTAACAGGCAGGTCCATATTCTTACTCCTTTAATTTTAGCTGCTTCTATCCTTTTGCTATTTCCATGTGTGTATGTATGGCATGCATGTGTGTTTTTCATGTAGGTGCTCACATGTGTGTGTGTGGCATGTGAAAGCCTGAGGTTGATACCAGGCTTCATCCTCATAGCTCTTGTACCTTATTCCTTGAGGCAGGATCTCTCCATTAGACCCAGAGCTCACCAATATGGCTATTTTCACTAGTCAGTTTACTCTGGGGATCCTTTATCTCTGCCTAAAAAGTTGGAATTAGAGGGGAGGCACCACATGCACCTGGAATTTTATGAGTTCTGCAGATCCATGTGTGCTTGGCAAGAGCTTTAATCGCTGGGCCATCTCCCAGCTCTTAACTTAGCAGAATAAATGACAGATGATCATTTGCCTAGGTTTAAAGTCTTTGCAAATATCTACTCAATGAATTGAAAGAAGAATATGTGAGGAACTAAGCCTATGCCAATTGGCTAGTGAATGAAAACTATCTGAAGCTAAAGAACATCAGGCAAGAGACCAACTATATCCTGAGGCAGATGGACCTCATCACTTGCAAACACACACACAACAGTTCTGTGAACATACTTGAGTAAACTCAAGGTAGACAGAAGCCTCAGTGTTCTGGGAGAACTCTAGAAAATTGTAAATTCATAGAATAATTAACTAAACAAATAATCTTTATATTAAAGCACTAGGTTGGGGCTGTTTCATTTTTCAACTGTTGTAGGTAATGGTATAACAAAGTTCTTGTACTTGAAAATAGAAGATCATCAACATAGGTAAGTCTCAAGAAAAGAATATGCATTTAGCCTTTAAAGCAACTCAAAAGAAATAAACACATCCACAATAAAATATGTGAGCATGATGCTGGCCATGGCTCAGTGGTTCAGACACTAGCTGCTCTTCCAGAACAGATTAGAATCCCAGGACCCAAACGGCAGCTCACAATCATCCACAAATCCAGTTCCAGGGCATGTGACACCCTTTTCTGGCCTGTGCAGGTACTAGTCATGTACATGGTACACAGACATGTATGCAGCCAAAACATCTATACATATAAACAAAAATTAATAAACAAAAATAAAATAAAATGTGTGAATATGCAAGTCAAATGCAAAAATAAATCCACAAAACAATTATCATATGAAAATATCTGCCCAAACTTAAACTCTCATGTCATCTGACAATGAAAAGATCCATTGCAAAGGTGTTCAAAGTGCATGGCTGACTTAATTCTCAATCCTAAATTTCTGTGCTCTTTCTAAATCTAATGTTATCAAGCTAAGTTGTCGATTGTATTGTAGAGTAGAACAAAACATTTCTGAAAGCAACTGAAATCTCACATGAGTAGGAAATGATAGGGAGATTGACTTATCCAAAAAATTCCCTGAGAGATTTCAAAGAAGAAAATAGAACAGAGATGATGTGTAAGAGTCCTGATGCCCTCAGCCTCCCTGGTCACCTGTAAGTTCTCTTTTATCTCATTCTCTTTGTAACTCTGGGCAAGGGCCACAATTCCACGTTGAAGAAGGTAACGAAGAGCAATCTGGGCCGGACTTCGCTTGTGTTTTTTTGCCATGTCACAAAGAACTGGATCATTCAAGAGAACTGGGGAGTTTGGGTCCACCCTAGAAATAAAGGCAGATATTTTTAGCTTCAAAAGCTGAGAATTGTTCCAGGCTTCAAAATCAGGGGTCTTCAAAAGAGTCCTTGGACCAGCAACATTTCCATCACCAAGATGTCAAACATGCAAATTCTCCTCTATCCCTGGGCAAGTTCAAAATGAGTTTCTGATAAGTGAGTTTATAGTATTGAAAAGATTTCACCAATGCTGGTGTTTGAAGTAAAACTCCCTACTGTCCTTACCATCGTTTAGGCCGCTGAGATCCAAGAGCACAGTAGGCAACTAGAACAATGTCCTTTGACTTGCAGTAGTTCAACAGCTTGCTCTGGTTCAGGTAAAGATGGCATTCTACCTATAGATGGACAGACAGAAAGATGATATCTGATTGTGTGAGATGCTAATGTTCATGTAAAAGAAAATCACTAAAGGTAAGTACCTCAATAAGAAAATGTAACAAGCTGGGCGGTGGTGGCCCACACCTTTAATCCTAGTACTCGGGAGGCAGAGCCAGGTGGATCTCTGTGAGTTCGAGGCCAGCCTGGTTTACAGATCGAGATCCAGGACAGGCACCAAAACTACACAGAAAAACCCTGTCTCGAAAAACCAAAAAAAAAAAAAAAAAAAAAGAAAAAGAAAAAAAAAAGAAGAAAATGTAACATATTTAGATTATCAATATAATTTAATCTGTCTTTAAAACTTAATTTCACATCTATATTACTAATATGATACTCAAAAAATAATTTTCTGGTGATAAACTAATTCTGCGAACCAGATCTTGAAGTTTAAACTCCATTTTGCATTACAAAGAGAAAACATAGTGCTGACTTAAAGATGTTTCCAGAAATCATTGGGAAATTTAAATTTGGTAAGAGAATTGTTATTAATTTCTCTAAATATAAGTCTGACAGTGTCTGATAACATCTTCATTATTGAGACATATTTTCTGAGCTCTCTGAAGGTGAACACTCAAAGAAACTACTTTGAGCAACTTCATAAGAATGTGCAGAAATAGGGTCAGTGAGACGGCTCAGTGAGTTAAGATACTTATTGCCTAGCCAGACCTGAGTTTGCTCCATGAAACTCACAAGTAATCTCCTATCCTCCTCCACATATGCATCATAACACACACACACACACACACACACACACACACACACACACACA